>APFE030282698.1:281934-293102 GCA_000404065.3 Pinus taeda
ATATGCTGGTAATGAAGATACATATATGCAGTGATGGAAATATGTATACACAGCAATAGAGACATTTACACGTTGTAATATAGATACTCAACAGCAATAAGAGAAGACATTTACATGTTGTAATGAAGTCACCTTCTACGCAGTCATGGAGACAAGTCTTATACACAAGCAAAGGAGACACTTCACAGGCAAAGGGGACGTATTAGGTGCAGTGATATTCAGTAGGATAAGGACGCAGCTATGATCTATGAATTGGGTCAATACATGAAGGCATAGCCGTAGCAAAGGCATGAAACAGCAGTCAAGCAAAGTCACAATCAAATGGAGTCACAGTCAAGGTCATGGAACCATAGTAAGTTATATTACTGTCTTGCTATGACTCAATGATGAGAGATTCGATGAGGAAATCCTTGGCACATGTATCATCAACATATTCCTATGGCAAGAGGATCTATGAAATCCTACAGCAGCATTAAAATGAGATCATGGGCAGCATGATGATAAATGAGATCAAGGGCTTCCCCACATTGTGGGGTTTGTCCCTGGCTTGCGCCACATCTTGTGTCCTCTTGTCTTGGCTTGTCTTCTACAATTTATGTTTATGTTCTATCTACAGTTTACTTTGATGTTGATGTGATTGCTAATCTGGAAAAGATATTGAGATAAATGTGAAAATTGAAATAAATTGCTCTAAGCATAGTACATACCAAAAACTTAACAGTCCTTCTGCAGTGAACTTAGTTTTATAAACCCATTTACAGCCAACTAAATTCTTTCCTAAATGAAGAGGAACAAGAGACCAAGTCTTGTTTCTCAAAAGAGATTCATATTAAGCAGACATAGCATGTTCCCAATGATGCTTACCCTTAGCATGAGCATAAGTAGTAGGATCATCTGTGCCTAAAACTTTGGTCATAAGAGCAAAGTTAGATCTAGTTCGACGAGTGTCAGAAAGATTTCTAATCTCACTACCTGCAGATTCAAGAGTTTTACGCCAAACAGGAAGAGTAGAAGGAACAGGAATCACTTCAGGAGCTTCATGAGTTTTAGGTGTAATACTTGAGGGAGAGGAAGAATCAAGATCAATAAGAGGCATATAATTGAAAGGAGTAACAGGTGGTATTGGTAAATTTAGGGTAACATGAGATTCTATAGACTCAGGTGGGGAAGAGACTTCATGAAATTGAACATCCCTTCTAATTATGACACTTTGATTAAAAGGATCAAACAACTTATAAGCCTGGTAATTCTCATCATAACCAATGAAGATACATTTGTGATATTTTGGTTCTAACTTTTTCCATTTTTCATCACGAATATGAGCCCAACATTCACAACCAAACACCTTAAAATTACTAATATCCGATTTACGTCCATTCCATTTTTCCTTAGGGGTAACATGCTTAAAAAATTTAGTAGGAACTCTATTTAAAATAAAATTAGCACAACATATGTCTTCAACCCAAAATTTCTTATGCAGTCCTTTAGAATAAAGCATACATCTAGCCATTTCAACTAAAGTTCTGTTTTTCCTTTCAACAACACCATTTTGTTGAGGTGTGTAAGGAACAGTCTTTTGATGTTGAATACCATGTTTAGATAAATATGCATCAAATTCTTGCTTAACAAATTCCCCCCCATTATCAGATCGCAAGGTTTTAATACTCTTACCAGATGCATTTTCAATTATGGATTTAAATTCTTGAATTTTACAAATGTTTCACTTTTATTTTTCAAAAAATAAACCCAAGATTTTCTACTAAAGTCATCAATAAAGGTAAGAAAATAAATTGCATGAGATATTGAAGGAACTTCAAGATGACCATAGATATCACTATGAATTAATTGCAAAGGTGCTTTTGCACGCCAAGCTTTACCTTTATAAAACATTTCTCTATGATGTTTACCAAGAACACATCCTTCACAAAGACTAGTAGTAGAAGAAATATTAGGCAAACCATGAAGCATTTTAGTTAGCATTTGCATTTTATCATAATTCAAGTGACCCAATCTTTCATGCCATAATTGACTTAGTTCATCAGCATGAGCAACATAAGAATAAAAGGGTTGTCTCTTAGTTGAATTAAAACCAACAAATTTATATAACCCAGTTGTATGATCAATAGGACCAGAAGAGAATACTTTGTAATTTCAGTTGATATCTTTAAGAACATATTTATCAGGGAAAGCTTCAAATTTAAAACCTTTCTAACATGCATGATAAATATAAAGTAAGTTGATGGGCATGTTTTGAACATGAAAAACATCTTCCAAATGACCGTTAGCAACATTAATATTACCAGAACCAATTACGGAAAGTTGTTTACCATCGCCAATAGAAACTTTTTGAGATGAGTTCTTATTAGTGTCATAAGATGTAAATAAAGAAGCATTACTAGTCACATGTTTAAAAGCACCAAAATCAATTATCCATTCCACATTAGAAGAATAATTTCTAGAAGAAACAATAGATGCATATAAAGCTACTTGAGATTCATTAGAATTTTACTTGTTAGATTTAGCCATTAAACGTTTCGCTTTAAAGCAATTATTTTTAGGATGGTTAGTTTTACCACAATGAGGATCATACGCTTCCTTCCTCTTACTAGTTTCATGATGTGCATGAGAAGCATGACCATTATTATTAGTATGATTAGAAGTGTGTGAATAAGAACTTTTAGCATTATTAAAACTTTTCTTAGGATTCTTATTATGTGCCATAAGAGCTTTATTAGGTGAGACTTGTCCTGAAGCAATCAACCTTTCTTTCTCATTTAACATTTCATTTAAGGTTTGCAATTCAACAAGATATAATTCTACACTATCAAAATTAGTAGGATCTAGCTCATGAATCTTATTTTCAAGGTAATAAGCAGAAACGTCATCAGATTTATCAAATAAAGAAGCAAGAATTATCCATACCTCAACTGAGCTATCTTCTGCCTCAATACTCACCTAAAGACTATCTGAAACCATTTGACAAATGAGCCCTCTTTCTTGATCACATTTTTCTTCCCATTTAATAAAGGCTTGAGCATCTATAGGTTTCTTGCATTCACCATTAACCAACCTCCATAGATTCTTACTCCTGAGAACATTGATCATTTTCCTTTTCCATGCAAGATAGTTAGAACCAACAAGTTCAGGAACAGAAGCTACTTCTGAAGTCATCATGATAGAAATTTTGACAAGAAATATAAACCCAAATGCAAGAAATGACGAGAAAAAGTGGATAGAAAACTGTAAATTTCGGCAATTTGTTCTGTCGTCACTAGAAAACCTGAAGAAAAAAAATTGCCAATCTTAAATCAACGATAATTTTGCTTCTAGTACTCCATTTGAGGTGATTTTTTTTTAAATTGGGTATCTCGGTGAGAGGAACCCAAATATATACTCTGTTCTAGGAAATTCTACACATAAGGTAACAAATCTGACAAAAAAAGTTGGCTTTCAAAACAAAAAACACTCATTAATTCTCCAGATGCTCATTATAACCAGTTTTTGGAAATGGCATACCCACTCTGCATCCACTTGTGCAGCCGAAAGTCTGATTTGAACCCCCGGTCCACCAATCTTCCACCCTGCTAAAAAAAAAAAAAAAAAAAAAAAAAGACCAAAAAACTAGACAAAAATCACAGATATTACAACCGAAAGATAGATCTCCTTAAGAAGAATCCAAAAACCATATAGATCTTACAGAAAAATAATTAAGAGCCCCTTCAAAAAAAATCTGCAAAAAACTACATAATGAATTCAGGGTTATGAGGAAAAAAACTCAAATATGTAGAATCATTCCCAGATCTGAAGAGAAGCCTAATGGCGACCAGATAGAAAGAAAATCTACAAAAAATAATGAGTGCCCAGGGAACGAAAAATGAAGATACACGTTGATGGTTAAATTCAAAGAAAATGTTAGATCATAGTAGCCATGGCTCTGATACCATGTTAGAATATTAGATCTACTAAACTAGCTATCTATCTAAGAAACCAACAAAATATCAACATATAAATAAGAACAGAAAGAGAACAAGGAAAAAAATACAACAGATATACGTGGTTCACGCAATTGGGTTACATCCATGGGAAGGTTGTCTTCTATTATATCCAGAAATCTCCTACAATCTTACAAAGAGAGAAACTACAAATAACCCGATACAAATGGCAGTATGTTGTGAGCACAAGATAAGATGTGATGGTATCCCAAAATGGTATATATCTTAAGAGGATCCCTTGACCCTATTATATACTTAGAGATGTGGAGGAATTACTCTCACATATTAAATGTGGGATAACATAATTCTCCAAAATAACACCTCTTTATATAATAAATGAATAGAAGAGTATATTATGCCATAATAAATATGGGATATAATGTATTACTCTTTTACATGAGATTGTGGACAACTTTCGACATAATACAAAGACATTATTACCTTCCAAGGAATATGATAAATTCCAACAGTCAGGAGATTTTTTGAATATCTAAGACTATTTAATGCCAAATGATACAAGCTAGAGAGGGTTTGATGTTATTGCAAACTGTTTCAGATATATTTGTGCACTATGATCTTTATTAATAATAATACTTAATGCTAATTTATTAAAGTGATCATTGCAGAGATACTTGTGGTATTATGCTTCAAAATTGTTTCTCTCTTGTGTATTTGTTATCTTATTTAATTTCTTCCCCGGACGAGGTATAATGGAATAGCTATATTAGATTTCATCATGCATTCTCTAGTTTAGTTGTGTCTTAATGTTTCAGATGCAAATGAAATGTGTTATGCCTTTAAATCTTTTGTTTTCCCTCTTAATACTCACCCATTGAAATGCAATAATAAAAATCTCATTTGTTTTGTCATGTTTGGATGAGTGTTTTATATGTTCATTTCCCACTGTACTACAATTATTTTCTTATTTGAAGTATGTTCTAGATAGGCCTCTGTGCATGTAATTAGTTGGTATATGCATAGGTATGACGAGCTAGTAATTTTATGTTCACATGCATCAATATTCTAGAATCCTTCACCAATTTCCAATAAACTTTAAATTCTCTTCAGATCTGGTCTTTGTCAAAATATGTGCTTCAAAGTCTCTACTTTTTAGGTTTTTTTAGTGAGGGATCCCCCTCCGGTTAGAAAATACTAGTTTCTAGCCAAAAGCGGTTTGTGGTTACCTATGTGGCCCTTTCCCTAGCCTAAAGGGATTCGTAGAGTGCTAACACGTTCAAGGGAAGTCAACCTTTTGTCGACCATTCTGCGGTGTCTCTTGACTCATTTCTATCAACCATACCCAGTCTGTCAAGTTATTCTCAGTATCACATCAATTCTTTGGTCCTTTGCTCGTGTTAGTTAAGAAGGTCCCCATTGACTTCTTGCCGGTGGGTCTACTCTTATCAACTTCGACAAATTTCTCTGAGAGTAGACTTAGAGTCGCACCTGGACCCTATTTACATCATTGATAGGTGACCTTATGCTCAGCATCAACCAGTATCATGCATCTTTGGCTGAGTGGTTTTCCTTATGTTTGATGTTAGTTTACATTATCACACATTAGGATCCGTGCAGTACCTTGGTTTCCATTTGACACTATTTGTGGATTCCTTGTCTTTGTGTCAGCTTTCATTATTGGTTGGTTCAAAAGATTTCTTTTCCCCTGTTGCCAAGTTAGCTTCTATTATATTACTTTTATATGTTGTTGTTGCTTTTGATTTTGAGGTAGAACAGATGGATGTGAAGAAAACATTTCTTCACGAGGATCTAGAAGAAGATATCTATGTGAAGCAAATAGAAGGATGTGCGGTGAAGGGTAAGAAATAATTGGTATGCAGGTTAAAAAAGTATTTGTATGGGTTAAAGCAGACACCAAGGATGTGTATCAAAAATTTGATACATATGTACAGGGACTTGGCTTCACAAGGAGAAAAACAGATCACTATGTGTATTTTAAATTAATTGGTGACCATGTTATTTATTTGGTCTTGTATGTGGATGATATGTTGTTGATTGGAAATGATAAAGAAATTATCTAGGATTTGAAGACCCAGTTGTCCTCTAAATTTGACATGAAGGATATTAATGCTGCAAACTATATTTTTGGCATGGAAATTAAACGAGATTAGGAAAATAGGAAGCTTTGGTTAAACTAGAGGAAGTATGTCAAGGCAATACTGCAAAGGTTAAATATGTAGGATAATAGACTAGTGAAGTTTCCTATTCATATAGGTGTAAGGTTATCTATTGAATAGTGTCCCAAGACACAAGAAGAGGAAGAGGACATGTCCCATGTTCCATATACAACTGAAGTTGGTAGACTGATGCATGAAGTATTCTATACCAGACCATACATTTCACATGCAGTGGGAGTATTAAGCAGTTTTATGTCAAAACAGGGAAGGAGCATTGGACAACAGTGAAGTGGGTTTTCAAGTACTTACGTGGCACTAGCGATTATGGTTTGTGCTACCAAGGAATACCAGGATTGGACAGAGTTTTGGACAAACATGGATTTGTTGATGAAAAATGGGTTAGAGATCTGGATCGGATAAGATCTTGATCTGATAATGAGATCTAAGACAATTAATAAGGTATTACAGGCTCATGTGCTTGGATGTGCCTATGTCATTTTATGCAATGGATCGATAAGATTGTGAAACACACAGACAATGAAGCAATAAAAGACTATAATAGACAAACACATAAAAACACAGCAAGTTTAATAAGGAGTTCACCCAATACTCTTGGGCTACATCTCCTGGTCCAGCCTTCAGTGGTGGCCTCTCTATTATGTCTTCAAGCAGAGTTTTTACAACAGTATGAGCTCAATTTAAGACTCCATACACAACAGATATAACAGTAAGAGTTTGCTTGAACCTCTCAAGCTTTCTCTGAGTACACAGACTCTTTGAATCACTCTTTGTCTTTGTCTTAGCTCTGTCTCGGCACTGTCTTCAATACTGCCTACCCTGTTTGCTCTTTGTCTGTGGCTTTAAAGACAATCTGCTCTGCCTGTTCATTTCAGCTTCTTAGCTTTTTGTCTCCCTAGCCTCTGTCCACTTGAATCTCACTTATGGCATTACACAATCATTGCATAATGCATTAAGAGGAGGTGGCCACCTATTCGGTAATGTAAGGGTGCCTCGGGACTTTGGAATCCTTCGAAATCCCAAAGCGCGGTCGTTTTTTGTTAACACAGGAAAATGCATTCAAACTGTGAAATTCTGCCAAAACACTATGTATTGGACTTCAAAAGTCCTTACATCCAATCTATGCTCCTATCGGGTCCACCCAGAAGTCGTTGTCGCATATTGCAATGGCATGTTCCTATGTATATTTAAAAATACGTTAAAACTGCGAAAATGCATTAAAAATGGCTTATGGCGGATCTGAAATAATATATAATAGCCTTAAGGAACCCTTTCGGGTTTGGTTTATCGCATCGGCGCTTCACCCCTTGTCTTTCGTTTAATAAATAAAATACACAAAATACATTAAGAATGCCTTTTCTGCGGATCTCAAATCTTATGAAATAATATTTATATAACTGTCAGTTCTGTTTCATCGAGTCGCAGATGCATATGTGTACATGCCCACTCCTTTGTGTAGCTCTAATTGCGATATCGTGATGTGATTGATCACAATCGCACTTCGCAGTAACCCCGGGCCGTTGTAAGCGCTTTTGTAATCTCCGATAGCGATACTGTGATGCAACATGGGCCGTTGATCTGTGCGCTTGATCGACGGTCCTAGTTGACTCCATCGGTCGTTGTCGCAAGTTTTATGTAATCTGTGCCGATATGCGCTAATCGCCATTGCCAATCAGATCTAGACCGTTGATTGCCCAGATCTGATGGCTACTGTGCATTCATTTGTTCAAACCTCTGATACTGTTGTTTTCACGTGTTTTTGGCTCCCGATTGCGTTTTCTGTTGTTTTGTGAAGGTTCGATTATGCGATAATTTTGATCTTTGGCATGATTTTAAGAGATTTCAAGACTTGGAGAGCGTTCTTGGATCCATTTGGATCATGCTTTCCCACTGAAAAGGCTTTTGGACCACCAAAAGTTGGTTTTCAAGCATCGCTCAAGTGAGGATACAACTGCCTCACTTGCCCAATCTCTATCCATTTTGCACTGCTGGGTTTTGAACCTTTGAGTCCAATTCTTAGCTACTCAACATCCCCCTTTGTGCGTAGTTCTCACCTTCCTGTCCAGAAATGTATCTTTCTATAACTCATTGAGATATTCAGGCAACAGATCATCAATAGAAGTCAATTGACTTTGCTCTTCGGGATCTTCAATTTTTGAAGGTTCAAACAGTCTTAAATTTCCTGCATTTACCACTGAATAAATGTGCATGTAAGCTGGAAAATCAAGGCAAAAAGCATTCTCACTAATTTTCTCAAGTACCTTAAAAGGCCCATACCTTATTGGCTTCAGTTTCTTTGCTTCACCTTTCATTCTGTCTTTGTTGATATACAGCCAGACTTGATCACCAACTTGGAAGCTATGCTCCATCTGATGCTTATCATGCCTTGCCTTGTACATGGCTTGGCTCTTTTCCAGTTGTTCCTGCACTACCTGGTGAATTTCTTGGATCTATTCAATGAACCTGGTTGCTTTTTCCACATCACTCAGTCCAGCAACTGCTATGTC
This sequence comes from Pinus taeda, assembly GCA_000404065.3. Lineage (NCBI taxonomy): Eukaryota > Viridiplantae > Streptophyta > Pinopsida > Pinales > Pinaceae > Pinus > Pinus taeda. Next base: position 290,587 of record APFE030282698.1, read on the forward strand.
TTTTTCAAAGACAAAATCCAAGCGAGACCTTGGTATAAAACCAAAATAGGTCTCAAAAGGACATCTTTGTGTAGAAGAATGTTTAGCACCGTTGTAAGAATGTTTCACATAACATAAATGTTCATCCCAAAGTTTGGGATGCTTGCTGCAATAACCCCTGAGCAACTAGATCACTGTCCTATTGACTACCTCTGTTTGGCCATCTGTTTGTGGATGAAAGGTTGTGCTCTTTTTTAGTCTGGTGTCCATTAATTCCCACGGACTTGACCAAAACTTCCCAACAAATCAGGAGTCTCGATCAAATACTATGGAAGTGGGTAACCCAAAATGCACCCAGACATGCTGAAAGAACAACTTCACTATTTGTTCAGCTGTAATCTGCTTATTACAGGGTATTAAAATACACATTTTGTTGAACCTGTCCACCATAACATACAAATAGTCATGACCTTTTCTAGATTTTGGCAATCCCCCAACAAAGTCCATGGAAACACTTTCCCAAGGACGAGAAGGAACTGGAAGTGGAGTGTACAAGCCTAGTTTTCTATTTTAGCACACATGGTACACCCTTTAATATATCTAGAAACTGTTTCATGCATTTTTGGCCAATAGCAGAATCTTTACAGCTGCACAACTATTTTACTTACACCAAAATGACCTGATATCAGAGAAGTATGTGCTTCCCTAATTATGTTAACTCTTTTAGTTCGTGGAATGCATAGCTTTCCCAAATGATACAAGAGCTGGTCCTTAACATAATAGTCCAATTCTTCTACTTTTTTTCCATGACATAAGGTTGCATATACATCTTTAAAATCTATATCTTGAGCATACTGTTCAATGTAGCTTTCATGCATTACTGAATTATGCTTAAGTATAGTAGATGCATTTATGATTGGTCTGGACAACATATCAGCAACTTTATTGTGTATGCCTTTCTTATATCTGATGACTAGAAGAAGCTATTGTAGGAAACCCATCCAGCTATAGTGTCTTGATTGTTGCAATTTAGTTTGTGAGTGCAAATATTGAAGTGGCTGATGATCAGTATGTATAAATGTTTCTTTGCCCATTAAGTAATGTTTCCACTTCTTTACACTCTGTACTAATGCATACAATTCTTTATCATATGTGGGATAATTAACTACTGCAGAATTAAAATTCTCAGAATGGTAGCATATGGGTTTACCATGTTGCGTCAACATTGCTCCCATGGCATAGTCACTGGCATCTGTTTCAATCTCAAATGGTATTTGAAGATTTGGCAATGCTAGTACTGGTGTTGTACTAATTTTTTCTTTCAAGGTGTCGAAGGCTTTCTGTTGTTTGCCTCCCCACTGAAACACCTTGTTTAATCCTATTAAAGCATGTAAGGGAGCTGCAATTAAGGAAAAGTTAGCAATAAACTTTCTCCAATATTGTGTTGCTCCTAGGAAGCTTCTAACTTCTGTAGCATATTTGGGTTTAGACCAGTTTACAATGACTTCAAACTTAGAGGAATCTATCTTCAATTCACTACCCCCTACTATATGACCCAAATAATTCAAAGATGTTTTGCCAAATTCACACTTTGATAATTTAACATGGAGATTTTCTTTTTTCAAAACATCTAGAGTCTGCTTTACATGCTTCAAATGTTCTTCCCATGTTTTACTGAAAACAAGAATGTCATCCAAATACACAATTACAAAATCATCAATAAAAGGCCTGAGTACATCATTCATAACTCTCATGAAAGTGGCAGGAGCATTAGTTAAGCCAAAATGCATAACTAGCCATTCATACAGCCCTTGCTTTGTTTTGAAAGCAGTCTTCCATGTATCTTGCTCTGCTACTCTGACCTGAGAAATACTACACAAGTCCAACCTGGAAAAGTAAACATCTTCTTTCAACTAATCCAATAGATCATCAATGCGAGGAAGGGGATAACGATTCTTGATCGCTATTTTATTCAGTGCTCAGTAATCAATGCACATCCTCCACGAAGCATCTTTCTTCCTCACCAACACGATTAGAGATCCGCATGGTGATGTGCTTAGTCTTATGAACCCTTTCTCGAGCAACTCCTGTACCTGCTTCTTGATCTCTGCATTCTCTAAAGCGGATAACCTTTTATACCTGTGGCTACGATTGTTGTTTCATCACCTGAGTCTGACCCCAAATCTTTCTATATAGCAGCAGCAGTCTTCTTCTTCTTGCCATCGAACTTCTTGGGTTTCAACTCCAGATGAAAAGACCAGCAATGTTCATCATCATGTCCATCCTTCTTGCAGTGAGTGCATGAAGGTTTGGCCTTTTGTACAGAATTTGCCTTCCTCTCTTTCCATTTCTGCTTCCTCTTTTCCTTGTTCTTGCTTGCAGTGGGTTTTGATGATCTCCCAATCTCTGGGTTCACATTCTTGCCTCTAGCCTCTAGATGGGTAGCCTGAACAGATACATCATCTATGCTAGTAGGGTTAAACATGAGAATGGTGTGTCTCAAATAGTTGTGTAGACCACCTATATACTTCAGCAAA
>APFE030282698.1:293325-311309 GCA_000404065.3 Pinus taeda
TGAGTCTAAAGAAATGCCTAGAATTAAAGCTCTTTTTCTAAATTCTTGGGTGTAGCTTTGTACACTTTGCCCCTTTAACTGGCGAAGAGTTTGCCAACTCATCATGGCTTGCTGCATATAAGCTAGTGGATAGAACTGTTTTTTAATTGTAGAAACAAATTCACTCCAGACAAAAAGAATTTTACCATGTTTCTTCAAGTCAGCTTGTGTCCTACCTTCCCACCAGACTAAGGCAGTTCCTCCAAGGCGTAGGTTGGCCAGCTGAATTTTACTTCTGTCTGAATCAATGTTCTGCACCCTGCAATACACATCAATCTGTCTAATCCAGTTATCTATCTTCTCTACATTTAGCTCTCCATCATATATTGGCAAATCAAATTTAACATCTAATTTAATCAAAGATGTTTTCTTTTTATTTTCAAGGCTATCAGGCGGGGTGGATAGACGAGCCTCTTTTCCTTTCCCTTTGCCTTCAGAATGGCTATCTCGAAGAGATTCTTCTATTCCTTTGTCTTGTTTGGAGGTTGAAGAATCTTCACCTCTACCTTTCTTAAATTCGCGATACATCTCTTCTACCATGGCTCTCATGGTCATGAAGTTGTCCATGAACTGAGAGTCTGATTCCAAGGGAGTTTCTTCTGCCATTTTCCTCCTATGGTAGACTCTTCCTATTTCTGGGTTAGCTTCAACCAGTTCTCCTTCTCCTAATTTGAGCTTTGACCTAGTTATCATTCACCAATCTAGCACAAGCTTGTCTAACCTTAGCAACCTAAAGATTTGATACCACTTGATTTGATAATGAGATCTAAGACAATTAATAAGGTATTACAGACTCGTGCTTGGATGTGCCTATGTTATTTTATGAAATGGATTGATAATATTGCGAAACACAAAAACAATGAAGCAGTAAAAGACTATAATAGACAAACACATAAAAACACTACAAATTTAATAAGAAGTTCACCCAATACTCCGGGGCTACATCTCCTGGTCTAGTCTTCAGTGGTGGCCTCTCTATTATGTCTTCAAGCAAAGTTTTTACAATAGTATGAGCTCAATTTGAGACTCCATACACAACAGATATAACAGTAAGAGTTTTCTTGAACCTCTCAAGCTTTGTTTGAGTACACAGACTCTTTGAATCACTCTCTATCTATGTCTTAGCTCTGTCTCGGCACTGCCTTCAATACTGCCTGCCTTGTTTGCTCTCTGTCTATGGCTTTAAAGCCAATCTGCTCTGCCTGTTCATTTCAGCTTCTTAGCTTTCTGTCTCCCCGGCCTTTGTCTGCTCAAATCCTTCTTCCGGCATTACATAATCATTGCATAACGCATTAAGAGGAGGTGGCCACCTATTCGACAACATAAGAGTGCCTCGGGACTTTGGAATTCTTCGAAATCCCAAAACATGGTCATTTTCTGTTAACACAGGAAAATGCATTCGAACTATGAAATTTCGACAAAACACTATGTATTGGACTTCAAAAGTCCTTACATCCAGTCTATGTTCCTATGGGGTCCACCCACAAGTCGTTGTCGCATATCGCAATGGCCTATTCCTATGTATTTTTAAAAATACATTAAAACTGTGAAAATGCATTAAAAATGGCTTATGGTGGATTTGAAATAATATATAATAGCCTTAAGAAACCCTTTCGTGTCCGGCTTATTGCATCGACTCTTCATCCCTTGTCTTTCATTTAATAAACGAAATACACAAAATACATTAAGAATGCCTTTTTTGCGGAACTCAAATCTTATGAAATAATATTTATATAACTGTCGGGTCCGGTTCATCGGGTCACAGATGCATATGTGTACATGCCCACTCCTCTGGTAGCCCCGATTGTGATATTGCAATGCGATTGATCGCAATCGCACATCGTAGTAACCGTGGGTTGTTGTATGCGCTCTTGTAATCTCCGATAGCGATCCCGCGATGCAACATGGGCCGTTGATCTGCGCGCTTGATCGACGATCCTAGTTGACTCCACTGGTCGCCATCACAAGTGTTATGTAGTCTACGCCGATATCCGCTGATCGCCACTGCCGATGTGATCCGCCAATCAAATCTGGACCATTGATCGACTAGATCAAACAGCTACTGTGCATTCATTTGTTCAAACCTCCAATATTGTTGTTTTCACATGTTTTTGGCTCCCAATTGCTTTTTCCATTGTTTTGTGAAGGTTCGATTATGCGATAATTTTGATCTTTGGCATGATTTTAAGAGATTTCAAGACTTAGAGAGTGTTCTTGGATCCATTTGGATCATATCTACAAGTGGGCATGTGTTTAACCTATTTGGAGGAGCATACAGTTGGATGAGCAAGAGACACTCAATGGTGGCACTTTCAAAACTACAAAGGTTGAATACATGGTCACCACTCATGCAAGCAAGGAAGTAGTTTGGTTCTAGAGATTATGTTCAAGTATGGGGTTGGTACAGCGAGCTATAAGGAGAGACTGTAATACCAAATTCGCAATTTTATTAGAAAATAACCCTTCTTATCATTCGAAGAATAAGCACATTGATGTTTAGTATAACTTTGTGAGGGATATGGTTGAAGACAAAAAGTGTTGTTGATAAAGGTGGACAGTTCGAAGAATGTCGCAAATGCATTGACAAAGTCTATGACTACTGAGAAGTTTTCCTAGTGTAGAGAAACAATGGGTATTGCAACCCCTGGACCAATGACTAAGCACTCTTGTGGCCCTCTGTGTGGAAAGAAAACAACAAGTGGGATAATGTTTGGTATGTGTTATATTCTTTCTACGACTACTTCCATGTGTTGTTACGTTGCACCGAGTGCAGCGAGGGGGTTGCAGGGGGGGTAACATCCCCCCCTATCGATGGGTTTGTAGGGGAATTGGTAGCCCCCCTCGCACGGGGTCCAGGATAGGGCCCCAAGAAAAAAATGATGTGGATCTAAGTATGAGTGAGGAACCCAAAGGTGGTCAACGAACCTACCCATGGTTTTATGCATGGTTTTTGCACTTGATTTTGGGCATGATGGGTTTTCCCATGGTATTTTGTAGATTCGGTCAAGGGAACTATGATTATGTTAAAATAGAAGGTTAATGGATTGGGGTCTATGAATTCTTCGGCATGTATATAATGTATTGTAACATTGAAAGGAATATAATGAAAAATCAATTTGGTTTTCTCAATTTGGGTTCCAGGAGAAAATATTTGTGTATATTTTGTGTTCTCGCCATTATATATTTTTCTATTTTAAGATTATGTTTGCGGTGATTTCTATACAGGGTTAAAACATACATGGACTTAGTTTTACATCTAACTTGTTGTAGCATAATGAAAAGTCATAAGTAGACTTTAAGTGAACGAGTATAGTTTGGTTGTAGTAAGTGTAGGTTGATCAAGCCACTATGGTTGAGGAAAGGTAGTGCTACATGATTGGAGATGATGAAAAAAAAATAGGGAAGACTCTTAGGTCTATGACACAATAGATCTTTACTAAGATATTAAGAATAATAATATGGCTTCGTAGTGGTTCACATTTGGTACATACATGGCACTTATGTATTGTAGCACCATTATATAGGGCTAGTCTCATCCAACACAATTAACACGTTAATAATTGGATGGAAGGAAAGCAAGAGGGTTAGCTTAAATTGTGATACTAATTGGAGTAAGTGCCACAAATAAATAAAGAATAAACTCTTTTACATGGAATATACAACAAAATTTGATGAGGAAGAATTAGAATATAAGGATAACACATGCTCATTGAAAAATGCATTAGGAGACTATACCTATCACAACAAGTCCACTATCAATCCCTAAAAGAGCATGGGAGTTTGTTTCAATAAATATCCTTGGGTGTTTATCGAGAACTAGTAGGGTTAACGACTATCCAATGGAGTTTTGAGTGGCTTTATAAACAAAATGGTTATTATGATACCATGCAAGAAAATAGTTTTAACATAATAAGTTATATCAATTATCTTGGAAAGAGTTTGGATAAACTTTGGCTTAACATCATCAACATATTTAACCATGACAATACATATATCCAATACATCTAGAAATCATTATGGGTGATGGACACCAAGTTAAAGAGGAGTGTTGCATTCCATCATTAAATAGATGTCTAGTTAGAGGTAATAAACTACGCCAGAGTTTAATTATTGTGCCTCTGGGGAAGAAAGGCTACAATTTTTGTAAATGAAAGAGTTCTAAATGTCTTTGGAGACTCCATTGTCCTTATCTAATGCATTGATAGTAATAAATTTCCAAATGATAAGAAGCTTTTCAAAATCATAACAACAATCAAGAAAGAACTCTATAGGTCCAAGGAAATTTAGTTTCTTCACGTCCTAAGGACCCTTGACAAGGAAGTTATCACAAACACTAATAATTCCTCTAGGTTTGAAGAAAATATGTTAAAAGATAATGTGTTGGTGAACTTTTATGCTATCCCTTAGGTTTATATTCAAAATTATATATGCATGACAATCAAGTTCATGATTCCAACACATCTAGTCAAGATTTATGGATTCAAAAGGAGGATGGAGAAGACATTCAACCAAGACTTGCTCCACACATGTTTGAGTTATTGGCATTCAAATGTTTTGAAATAATGGAGATTTATCTTGTTGATTTAGTGGAAATTTTTGGAAATTTTTGAAGGTTGGGCATAGAGGTTGGTAGATAGTGGTCTTGGAAACATGGATGGTAACAATTAGGGATCCACTTATCCAAGATACATTTAGGAACTACATGGGGTTCTTTGATGGCATGAATATATTACAAATGGGAATAAAATTTCCATTTTTCCTATCATTTCAAAATTTCATGACCTGGAACACCAAGCGGTTTCTCAAAATTTAATTGGTACAAAAGAAGAGAAAAATTTAGACGTTAGAGGAATATGCTTCAATCCATGGCTGCTCATCTTAGCAAAGGCTCTTCATTTGCAATTCCCGATCTGAATATTTTTATGGGTTTGGTTCTTGGGGAATTCATTTAAGAGGAAACATTGTCTCAACTAATGAAGGAAATGGACTTGATTGTCCAAGCATCTCAACCTTCCAACCAAGGATAGGGAAATGCTAAAAGCAAGTATGTGTTTTACTAAGTTTATAGTTTCCAATGTTGTGTATATTTGTTTTATATTTAGGTGTATTTTAGTAAATTCCTTTGAACAATTTTGTAAGATAACCAAAGATTTTTACAACTTAGAATTTGTAGGTAGGATAGAACATATGTTTATTGAACAATTTTGTAAGAAAAACTAGAGTCCTTTACAACTTAGAATTTGTAAGTTGAATAATACATATTTTTATTGAACAATTTTGTAATAAAAGCTACAGATATTTATATCTTAGAATTTGTAGGTAGGATAAAACACATGTTTATTGGATGGAGATAAACTCCCTATTTTCCATCATCTTGCTGACAAGTTCAACTACAACTTCTTTTAGTACAAAATATGCATGTTCTTATCAAAAAACAAAAGCAACATATACAATATAAATTCATTACCCTTGTTATTGTGGTTGTGATAATTCTACTAAATGTTTTTATTGAAAGGTGGAAAACCTATCATAACTCAATTGTCAATCAATATTGAGGATAACCATCATTAGTTAATATCCCTAAATGAAGTATAACTCATCACTATTATTCAAGAAAATCCATGTAAGATGCCCAACACTTAATCCCATTGGTAATGTAATTTTAATTAATTATGTTATTGGTCTGTGTATGGGCATGTCAATGTAAATGTGAAGAAGACTCGTAATAATTGTAATTATAATAATTTAAATACCAACTTCTGAAGTGGTAAAGCCTTAATATGATATGGACCATGTGAATCCATGAGGAGGGAAGTCAACAAAAGGGAATTGGATAATATTTTACAACACATTATTGGTTGAGCCAAATGTTCATAATGATCAATATTGTCAATATTTCCCAAGAAAATATGCAATGGAAAGGGTAGTAATAACTTTCAACTATTATGAGAGGAATGATCGGTATTACCAAGATTTCTCAAGAGATTTGGGTACATTGCCACTAGAAAACTTCACAATAAGTTTCTAATATGACCAAGCATGGGCAAACTCAACAAAAAACCCATCAAGGAAGCTAAACTAAAAAAGAAAAGACAAAGAAAGAAGCATAAGAAGGAAACATAATTGGATGGAAAAGGGAAAAACATTCTCTCGCAATAGAAGGAGGGACCATGTAGAAAGGATGTGAGGAGAGCCATGTGGGATGACAGAAGGAAGAATCCTCATAAAGAATGAGCAATGCGAGAGGAGAAACATTCTCGTGAGGAGAGAAATCACTTGTGTATGTGTGCACAATGCAAGCAAGAATCACTCAAGGACAGGGCATGTGTAGAGCGCGGGGAGAGCATGGTTTTGTGCTTAAGAGAAGGAAGGCAATTCTTCTCAGGGAGAGAAGAAGGGAGACAAGAGGAGGCTCTCATGTGAACCAAAAGGGAAAATGTGTGCATGATTCATGTTTTCCTGAGATAATTTGATGAAAGGAGGATGGCCTTCATGACTCCACCCTATAATGGTGAATAGGTATTCTATCATGGCTTCTTGGTATAGCTCGAGGATGACCAGTTGCAATAAATATTACAGTGCAGTTGAACTTATCATGGGGTGGAATGCAGCTCACCCTTCATTAGTTATAGACAGCATAGGATCTTAATTATATACGAACCCTTGTGGACTTCATCTCTTTAATGTAAACCATGTTAATGAAAAAGAAAGCATCATTGTTGAAATGTATTTTATTTATGTGCTTTTCTTCCTAGTGGCAATATGGTCTATATGAAGTATTTTTATGATGTGAAGCAATAGATTAGGCTAAAATGGATGTATAAAACTCATATGACCCATAATTAATATTTAATATGCCCCATAATAATACCTTCCATGTTATGGATAGTAATTAAATGGCACCTTAGGTAGGGGATTAAAGATATTTTAGTCCTATTCATGGCTGATGTTTCATGGTCTATTCTTAGGTAGACTAGAGAAACTCTAGACTAGTTGAAGTAGCCAGAGGGTCTTGTGAATGGGTGTGGATGTCAGAGGTAAGAAAGAACCTTGATTTCAAAAGGGGAGACTCAAGGAAAGATTCTCTCGAAAATTTAATGAATGTTAAAGAGTTCACTAATGACCTTGGAGTTTTGGATGTCATTTGGAATTTAAAATACCCTTAATTTACATTGGTTTGGGTGCTAATTATGTGAGGTCCTTGTTGGGAAAGAGGATTGGTGAAGAGAAATTTTGGGATGAGTAATTTGCATAATTATATGATAATTGAGTTTTGGGGCCATGGCCTTATCCCCTAATCACATGGCCAACATAACAATTGTGACCCAGATCTAGTCGGAAGGGGGCTTACCAGAATACTGGAACCCATGGAGAATGAAATAAATTTTATTTGGAAGAAACTTCAATATGGCACATTGCAATTGATGGAATTCATTTGACGGCAAAATTCCTTGTTACAAGGCATGTTACCTAATCGCATTAGATACATGAATATCACAAAATCATGAAGAATGTCGTCATGGTGACGTTAGAAATGATGATGCGTAGTGCCAGGTGGAGGACACATGTTACCCAAATTTGGCATTTTTGGCTTTCCAACTAGGAAAATATTAGTTATATGTGGCACATATCAACAATTCCAGGTGGCAAGGGATGTTGAAACTCCAATTTTTCCTCATTTTGATAGTTTATCTTCCCTTTTTCACTTATTTTGTCACATATTTTCATTTCATTTCATTCTCTCCATGGATTAAGATTCATCCAAGTCATACAACTACATTGAAAAGGTAATTTTCCATCATCAGCGAAAATATATACATTTTTCTTTGTGAAATTGGTTTAACTAGACAATAGCTACCGAAATGTACATTTTCCGCAACTAATATAATATTCCGTAGCTGGATCCAAAGTTCTATAGGTTCGCACGTGCTAGATATCAGCGAAAGCATATGAGAAATTGCCAAATGTTGTCAATATGAAGTTCCACCTATTGGTTACAGATGGAAGTTCATAGGATGGGTGTATCTCATTGGTGAAACCTATGGTCAACTTGGCGATGGCACACCTATAATACATAGAGTATCAAGTGATCGGTTCTATAATCAAGTGAGCGAGGATTATTGGTAGGTGAGTGAGATCTAAAGACTAAATTGAAGTTGATGATGTGTCAAGAAGTGTCTTCTCATGATTCGCTCCTTTAGTAGCAAATCATGAGAACAAAAACTCTTATTTCAATTTAGAGACTTAGATGTCAATTTCAAATCTAGTTTCTAGGTAGCAATTTCTCAAGCTATTTAATTTTAAAACATTATAAAAACACTTTGTAGGTGAAACATAGTTCATATATTATTATTATTATTTTGAAGTTTATTATTATGAATGCCATATTTACACGTTGCGAATAATATAGACTCTATTCATGGCATTAACGTATTCATACTGGCAATTATATTCTTTTGATCTGAGTTTTCAAAAACTTGCACTCATCAGGAGGACCCCCTAAATACGTGTGAGAATACTGTATATGTTTTTCATTCTTTCCATTTAATTTCTTTATGCTTTACATTTAGATTAAAACTATTTTCATTTACTCATTTTCCCTTATTTTCTTACAAGTCAGACACTTGATAAAAGATCAAAAACAACCAGAAATATTTACTTTGATGTTATTTTATAGCTTAATCTCATATTTATGTCTAAACAATTATGATTAGTTCTGGTCTTGGCCACACACATCAATAATCTCCTAGGCTTCATGCATTTAAATTCTTGTCATTTGCTTCCATTTTAGCATAATCTTGTTACTTTCTTGGTTGTAGTTTTATAGTAGATATCGAAAGTCTCATAGATTAAATCTACTTCGATTCATAAATTAAATTTGCATCCAAGCATAGTAGATTAGAATTGTCTTTGAATTCAACAAAATAGATTCATAGAATAGATTTGTTTCAAAAAACATAATAGATTAGATTTCTTTTCCAAAATCAATGCACTAGATTTATTTTCGAGAATCTCAGTAGAATAAGTTTCATTTCTCGTTCAATAGAATACAATTTCCAAGATTTCATAATTTAGAATTAGCATAGTTTTCTTTGAAACCATTTAAGTTTCAAGTCTTGAATTTGGTGATTTATTTTATTTCAATCTTTGAGAAAGAACTTGTGTGTGTGTGCTCACTATGATATTTTCATATTAAAAAAAAAAAAAAAATCATCTTGCGATTATAATAGTTTTCTTTCCAATTAAAAGTTGATAGCCTAGAATATATAGTGCAAGTATACTTTGCAATTTCACGAACCTTGGATTTATAATTTAATGCAAATAATTTAACCAACAAATAGATTACCCAACATTTTTGGTGTCATCGTTGGGGAAGTATACATAGGTTTTTACTATCATCTAGGATACCTTTCCATTCAAACAACCCTTTTCAGGAGGAGCGGTAAGACAAGAGGTAAGAACCTACGCATCATGATTGTGGGGTTCTTCCTAAACTAGATTTATCATAATTTAATTTCATTATAAATGCATCCATTTTTTAGATGCATAATTAACTCATACTAAAATCATTTAGGATGCATGTATAGAGAATGATATTTTAGGGGTTGATGTGTTAGTATAGGACGTAGCTCAATTCCAACATCACCAACCACTCCCGTTAGACCAGGTAGTGCCACACCACCTTTTGATACATGCATTCCATTATTAGTAGGTAGAATAAGACTTCTTGAAGTTCATAGATTGGAAATTCCTAAGAGAAACACCAACTTCATCTACAAAAGTTGTGGTAGAAGAACCTGCATCCCCAACTGAAGGAGTCATACACCTTTCTTCAACAAGTGAACAATTGATTGGACAAGAGTTATAAGTACCTAGTTACGAGGAAGAAATAGAGGAAGAATTTTTTCCTAACTCAATTATTGATAGAGGTATCTGAGAAAGAGGAATTATTTGAAGACAACTTTGTTGAGGAACCCTATATAAGCTCTAAGGAACCTATAATGGCATATGAAGGAGAAGTACATAATGGAGAGGAAAGACCAATATTTGGTGGAGGTAGAGGTATAATACCAAAAGGATGTGGTAGAGGGGGTTTAGGTGGAAGAGGAGGAGGAGATGATGGAGGCTTTCTTAAAGAAGAGGATCCTTTTGGATTCCCTATTCAAAATATTGATACTACAACCACTATGAAAAATATTTCTCCATCCATCCTCCCTAACTTCCATGGGTTAAGAACTGAGGATACAAAAACATTTCTTTTTGAGTTTGAGGTACTATGTAGATCTTATGACTATTTACTTGATATTCAAAAATTAAAACTATTTCTTGCTACACTAAAATATGGGGCTCTTAAATGGTTCATGGGTCTAAAAAAAAATCTATAAGGACATGGGATGATATAAAAAGAATGTTTTTAGAAATTATAAATATTATTGCATACATCATAACCTTGGAGAATAATTCTTTAATAGTACCCAAAAAGAGGATGAAAGCCTTCAAAATTTAGTAGAGAGGTTTACTTACAAAGTTAAAAGAGCTAAATTGCATGATTTAGGATTAGACACATTAAAAACTATCTTACTAAAAGAAATAAGGGATGAATGTATTGATCTTCTTAACTTAAACGGTAAAGGAGATGTGCCTCAATTATCATTTCAAGAGATTTGTGAACTATGTAAACATATTTCACGAGGAAAATCAAAATATGGTAGGAATCCAAGAGATCCAGTTATGTCAAGGGTGAGAAAAATTGTATTGAGAATGGTAAGTAGAGAAGAAATTGGTACTTTTCTTGACAACTTTAAAACTAATATTCTACGGAATCTTAGTGAACAACTAAACATTCTAAGAGTACAAAACAAGAAAAAAATTGAAAATGTTTCTTTGTCTATTTTATGTCCTAGATCGAGGAAGAAACATGCATTATGAGAATGTCCTCTTGACAGTGTTGAAATTTATGTTATATGTGAAGAGACTCACACCACAGGGGATTTCCCTTCAATACTTGGACTTAAATTTGTTTACCAAGAGGAAGTTGGAACAATTCAAACATAACCACTTTGTTATTTTGCTCCTAGAAGACCTTGGCAACCACTGAAAACAGGTATGGCACAAGATCCCAAAGCACAATATCAATCTTATGCACAACCATAAAATAATTGGAATTCACCCCTACCATGGCAAACTTGTCCACCTCAACCAAAAAATCCATCTTGGTCACAAGGATGGTAGGGCTCTTATGGTATAAATCCCCAGTATCCTCAACCTTTCCAACAACAACGCCCTCGATATCAATGGTAGTATTATTCTACACCCCAACCTCCACAACCTATACAACCTCAATTGACTTCAAGTCAACCCCTTCCATTACCATCCACTTAATTTCCTCAAAAATCTAATCAACTACCTACACAACCACTCCCCAAACCCAATAATAAAACATCTCAACAACCCATCTATAATGTTGAGGCCGATAATTTTAAATATAGCTCCTTTAGATTTAAAAGATATCCAACTTAGATCTAGTCGAGTTTTACAAAAGAAAAAACCCTCAGTTGTCATCCAAGAATATAAAGAGGATAAAATTCTTGAAAAGGAGACATCTCTTGATCAAGAAAAGATTCCTCCAAAGGAAGATATTCCTACACAAATAGATGACAACCAAATAAAATCAACTCTTACAATTCCTATAGTTGAACAACCCTCTGTTTCTTTACATAATCCTCCCTTTTTTTAGAGACTTCAAATTAATAAAGTAATAGAGAGGCAAATAATTTTAGCTAATTATAACATGCTAGATGAATTGAAAAATATTTTCATCATGATTCCATTACTTCAATCTATAAAGGCAATATATATCTTTTCAAAGACAATAAAGGAGTTTAGTATCAAGAAACCTAGAAGAAAAAGAAAAGGCATCAAAAAAATACAATTGGCAGGAAAATTTGTAGATATTATGATGGGGAAACCAATAATTAAAAAATATTTAGATCTAGGTAGCCCCATTTTAAAAATACATATCAATGGTATTAAAACTCCAAACACTTTGATTGACTTAGGTGAAACTATTAATATCATGAGTAAATATAATATGGATCAATTAAGGTTAACCAATCTTCTATATACTCCAACTCTATTGCAATTAGTAGATAGATTTGTTATAAAACCTTATGGTATATTAGAAGATGTATCATTATCCATAGATTCGTGGGAGTATCCTATTGAATTTATGATATTAACTCCCAAAAATAATCTAGGAGGACATCCATTGATTCTTGGTAGACCATGGTTAGCTACAGCTGATGCATTCATAAGCTGTAGGTCTAGTGATATGTTTATTTTTTATGGTAATACTAATAACAAGTTCACATTATATCCACCTAAAAAACAATAATTGAGAGAAAATAAAGTTTGGATTGAAGATGATGATGAATATTTTGAAGACATTCAACCAATATTATCTATTTCATAAAATGATGAAGAAGATCAATGTAACATCCCTCGTCAAAAATCCATGTAATAAAGTTAATAAAGAAAAAATAATAACCAAGGTCATGGGACACATATTCCAAGTTGAATGTTGGGAAAAAAACATAGTGATGGGGATCACTTGTGATTAATTAATGGCTATGGAAATTGGCAAAGGAAATGGCAAAGGTTTTGGAAAGGCATGAGGCATTTATTGGTATTTTATTTATGAAAATAATGGAAAATAGGAGAAAAGAGAGGTGAAAGGTCACAGGTTTCATGTGAGGAGGAAAATGAAGGGAAAATAATGGAAAATTAAGAAAATAAAGGCCTCATTAATAAAAAAGATTATGAGGATCAGTGTGTAGCTTTTTGTCTAGTTTAGTTTTGGAGCTCTCATTTTCTACTCTCTTTCTCTCATACTCTTGGACACTTAGAGTTTTCTTGGAGCACTTTTGGAGGAGTGTGGCATACTTGGGTTGGAGAAAGAATGCAAAAGAAGAGCAGGAAAGTGCAAGAGGACATCGGAATCAATAACTACAGCGGGTTTTTCTTGCAAGTACCGAGTTGCATATATTATTTCCTTGCTAGTTTTGGCATGCATGGCACGTACATGTGGTTTCTTGGTTATGATTTGTCACTGGCATGGAGGACTGCCTGGATTGATAGTGATTTGGTCTAGACTTTCCATTTCATAGATTTCCATGGTGTTGTGGGTTTCTTTCCTCTTGTTTTCTAGTTGGTTCTCATGTTGCTTATGATTGTGGGTTGAGTTACTAGTTCCTAGAGTCTTGGTTGGACAAACACTCTGGAAGCCCCTATAACAGCTTGGGTTGAGTTATTAGTCTTGGAAGCCTTGGTTGGAAAAACGTTGTGGAACCCTTGGTGGGTTGAGTTACTAGTCTTAGTCCTAGAAGCCTTGGTTGGAATAAATGCTCTGAAGCCCTAGACAGCTTGGGCGGAGACAAATATGGTGATGATTAGTGATGTCCGACCATGAGGTGGAATCACTAGTTGATAGTTGATGTGTTTTGGCCTCTAGAAGCCCTGGTTTGGTTTTGTTTGATTTGTTTCGTGAGATCCCACATTCATGTCTAGAATATGATGTGGGGGTGATTGGCTGAAAGAGAGATTTGGTTCAGCCCAATATATGGTCAAATGGCACATGGAAGTCCCTGTCTTGGTTGAATTTCCATATGTTAATAAGAGCTCCTTTTACCTTCGTATTTTATGAGTAAATGTTCTTGCCATTATGTGACTTCAATGGTTGTTTCCTCATTGATATATCTATGGTTATTTGTTGGTTATAAGCATGTTTTACGATAGTTACAATGTATGGATCTCATCATGTTTTAGTTAGTATATGAAATGTTAATGAATGAATGATATAATAGACAATGCAGCGATTGTGAGGAGATATCATTCCTCTTTGATGATTCTCAGATAAGTATGAGATCCCTATGCTCAGGTTTGTTGTTGTGACCTGTAGATTACATGTTTATGATATGTTTGAAAAAAATCCCTGTCATGGATAGTAGGGGTCAGATCAAGTCCTTTTTCAAGTGTTTTCATTAGTAACCTTGTTTCAATGTTATTAATCATTTCTATAAATTTCATGAAGTTCTGGGCAGTGGCCTGAGTCATGGCCCTGAAAAAGTGGCACGGAATATGCGGTCGCTGGCATTGAACTACCTAAAAATGCCACAGTCACATGGACTCATTGTTGTGGGAATGCCTAGAGGGTCCTAGTCGCATTCATGCCTTGTCATGGGAGTGAATGAGGCTTTAAGTCAATGAAAAAGCAAGTTCTCTCAGGGGTTGGTTGGCTCTTGAAGGTTTTGTAGCATCTGAGGAAGGTCAAATTGGTCTTTTCATGTTGATTCCACTTCCTTAACTATACATTGGGATTTTAATCGTATCATAGTAACTATTCATCACATGTTTACCCCGGTGGACCGATTAGCTTGGGTAAATGTGGGAGGAGGGTGTTACAGAGTGGTATCAGAGTATGGTTTTGTTCTCCATGGGTGATGTTTGGTTTTCATTCTCCTTGGATGAATGTGTTGTCATGTGTACATGTTAGTTGCATATGTGTCCTTATGCTTGTGGTCTATGTACTCGTTGTGTATGCATGGTGATGGTCATGATTGTCATTGTGATGTCATGCAAAAGTCGATGGTGTTGTTGTCGAAATGTGTTTGTCATGAATGCATGTTAGTGTTTGTATGTATTGTGTATGCATGTGTGTTGTAGATATGTTGTTATGCATGCATTATTTCTAGTCGGTGTGTAGTTGTGGCATCTTGTGTGGTCACTAAATTATGATTGAGATGATGTCTATATATTGTGATGATTATGATTATACATGTATTGAGCTAATCTAGTTGATCTTGTAGAAGAGATATCCTCCCCTGAACTAAACTAAGGTATGTTGGTTTGTTTATGATTTGGTTTAGCTGACGTGATATACCTTGTAGGAAGAGAAGATCAAATATGACTAGCAAGATGATATACTACAACTCATGAGATTCTCCCTATAGATCAGATCAGTAGCATGGTGAGGGATAATCTCCTCACATAAAAGACACTCTGAGAAGTTTGAAGGCTGAAGTAAGGAGTTGCAAAAAAGATAACGACTAAATCATTCAATCACAAGAGAGACTTGTTAGGGCATAGGAGCAACAAGATGAAGTCAATGCAGTGATTCTTCAGAGCTCGTCAGACTTGCAGAAACATGGACCATTTAGGATTAGTCATGGATAGGAGGACAAAACTAATGGAGCATATGGTAACAGGGCACATGGTGGGCACAGGTCAGATAGAGATGACACGGTCAGAGACGATATATTCTAGGATACACCTGATAGATGAGTTAGTGGACATGGACTTAACTCTAGTTCTGGTTCAGATAGGTACCATGGTAATCATAGCTATCATCCTTACATGAGGAGTGATAGAGAAACTTTTCTATATTAGTTCAAGAAAGAAAGTCCACCTACATTTGATGGGGAAATGAAGAAGTCATAGGATGAAAAAGAGTGGTTGCTTGGGATGAATAAGTTATTCAAATTACATGATTACTCAGAGAACATGAAATCTAGGATAGCAACTTTCAGTATTAAAGGTAAAGCAGACATTTGGTGGGAATATGTAAAGAATGTCAGAGGCATCCAAGAAGAGGAGTTGACTTGGAGTGAGTTTTAGAGATTATTCAGGAAGAAGTATCTAACAGAGAGTTACTATGATGACAGGGAAAAATAATTATATGAGCTAAAGATGGGATCTATGACCGATGAGGAGTACACTAGCAGATTCTTGGAGTTGTTGAGGTATGTGCCTTATCTTAAGGATGAGAAAGTGAAGATTCAGAGATTCATCAGTGGGTTTCCGGTAGCATTCAAAGAAAGGATTGAGTTCAATGATCCTATATCATTTGAGGAAGCCATTAGAAATTTAATTTTTTTATGAGAAATCAAAATGCGGATCTAAAACTAAGTAGGATTGGAAAGGTAATAAGAAGAATAAAGGAAAATGGGATATGAAGCAAACAAGACCTCAGGACATAGGTGTAGAGTCCAAAGATCGTCCTACCATGACATCCTTTTTGCCTAATGATCCTCTCTTTTTCCTATACATTTACTACCTAAATAAAGCCATATCTACCAGGTTTTGATGAAGGTATGCAATAATATGTCCTCTTGTTCATGTTTAACTTTATACCCTATTGTTTTGTTAAAGTTGTAATTGGCTACCAAATCAGTCTCTTTTCGCAACTAATTCAGGTTCCTGTAGTTGTCTCCATTGTTCGCAAGGTTCCAGAGTTCTAGGTCAGCAGCGAAGGGTGTGGATGGATAGAGGATGGCTCCCTCATGGATACCTTCCTATCCCCTTGAAACTTTTTGCTAAGAGAAGCACAAGATATCACAGTCAAACTCCAAGTCAACTATCAAATTAACGAAGAACAGGACCCGAGAATGATTGAAACCTTAAAATTTTGCTTTCGAAAAAGAAAAATGGCGGTTTAGAGATATAAGTTTAGATAAGATAGAGATATTAGGCTTGAATTATTCATACAGTTATGCCAAGAGACCTGCTATAAAAATTATGGCCGCACTGTGATTTGGGTGTGCGCTAAATGATATAATTGTGAACAGTTTATGAATTCCGTGTGAATAGAATTGGTTTTTGTGTGCAAGAATTGTGTTGATTGGAAGCTTTGAATTTCTATGTGGAGGGCCCCTACAAACAGTAGAAGATTTTAATCGATTACAATATGATTTTCTTTAATTCTTCAATTGTTTTGTTTTGTGTGACAATGCAACATAATGATCTTGCCTGCGAATTGTTATTTGCATAAGAACTTTAATTTGCTTTATACCTAGTTTACATTGTTATCTAATTTGCTTTATACCTGGTACAGCATGGTCCTTTCCTTTGCTTATTATCCAGCATAATTGAAGTGTGTTCAATTCACAATATATATGTTTCTTGGGTTATTTTGTTTGAGCAAAGATTGAATAAGTAAAAGATTGAGAATTTCTCTCCTAAACAATTGAGTTCAAACAGTATTTCTTCATAGTTGATAGAATAAGTTTCTTTTTGCACTTTTAGAATTAGGAGTTGTAGCATAAATATTCAAGATCAAAAATCCCAAAACAATATAATTCAAGTAGAACCACTCTCGCACCATCTACAAACTAATTGGATAGAAACTAATTCCTAGGAAACTTAACCAACATCCCTAAGGATTATGACACTAATGTAATTGACAAGCACCACCTCCATATTAAGTTTAGATATTAACAAATACATAACGACCTAATGAATAACTTCTAAGCACATATTGTGCACCTGTACTTCATCAGTCTACGCACCCTGGTTGACAATTTATGATTGACAATTCAAGGACATTGAATTGACCAAACATTTTAGCGCCATTGCTGGGGAAGTACAATTAGAAGATTAAAAAAAAAAAACCCATCATTAATTTAAAACATGACATGCGTAGGGATAGAGACTCTAGGGGTAGATTTGTAGGATGAGGAAGAAGTTTAATTCCCACAAATACACTCACTTCACCACGATTTCGAGATTCCACACCACCCACTCAAACCCGAATTCCATTAAGAGGTCGAAAAAGATTTCTTGAAGTCTCAAGATTAGAAATTCAATCCAGAACTTCGCCTACTTCTTCTACTAAAGTTGTAATTGAAGAAAATTCTACATCCCCAACTACAAGAGTAATGTTTCTATCCCCCACTATTGAACAAATTTTGGGAGAAGAATTAGAAATGCCTAGTGAAGAAGAGGAATTGGAAACTTATTCTAAGAAACCATTGATAGAGGAACCAGAAAGATTAGAAGAACACTATATTAGCTCTGAAGAATCTATCATGGTTGAAGAAGGGAAAGGACAAGTACACAATGTCCATGGCAAAGAAGATAGGATTGGAGGTATAGGAAGAGGAAGAGGTAGA
>APFE030282706.1:2446-17889 GCA_000404065.3 Pinus taeda
GTGGGCATGTTAGGGTCCCACCCTAACCCCCTTATCTATGTAATGGGACCACGTCATAGTTAAGAGTCAATAAAGCCCATATTAATAATTTTAAGTGGTTAATCCGTAATTAATAACGGAACCCCAGTTAGTTGCAAATGGGTCGTAGTATTAGATAGATGGTATTAGTAATACGCGGTATTGGCCCGTGGTATTGCACGTATGAGTCATATATAAAGGATAGAAACTCCCTGTGAGGAGTATCATGTCTTATTTTTTAATCGAGCTCTGCTCTATTGGAGGTTGTCCCCTCGAAGAGGCAAGTGAACATTACTCTCTGAATAATAAAATCATTGCTATTCTGTGTTATGGGTATCTTTTCTTCGCATATTCTGTGTTCTGGGTCTCTTTTCTTCGCATATTCTATATTTGGGTATCATTTGCAGGTTAAGAGCATAACAGTGGAGCTCCCTTTTTATTAATTCACTGAGGCAATTACATACATTAATATATCGTCCAGCCCAAATTTGGGCAATAACAAAACACAACAACCTGTTATTGCCTCTTTAGTTGTGTCTCTATTCTATCCAAAAAAAATCCCCTAGTCCTATTTACATTCTAAATTATATAGATCTTTGGCCAAGGGCGAAAATAGATCATTCAACCGATTACATAGCTAACCACAGAATTATCTTTTCGGCCTTTAAACTTAGATAGTTATCATAATTGGCCGTAGCCAATCTCCAGCTTTCATTCTTCACAGATTCGATCTCGACTGCCTTTGGATTGATCTTGCTGTTGTGGTTGAAGCTGCTCAAAACGGGGTGATTTTATCTCGACTGCCTTTGGATCAATCTTGTTGTCATGGTTGAAGCTACTCAAAACGAGGTGGTGATCAAGGAGGTTTAGATATGTTGCAAGGAACTGTTGTGCTGACAACGGTGCAAGATCCAATCCTGCACTAGGATCAACGGTCACGGTGAGTACTATAACTACCAAATAAACATTGGAGACATCGATAACTTACAAAGAGTGATTAAAAGTAATAAATCATGTAATAAATGATTAATTAATGCTAAGTTAAGTTAAAAATATGAAAAATAAAGTTTATACAAAATATGTCACCGTGCTTGGACTGATGCAAGATGAGAGTGTATGAAAGAGGTAAAACAATGGTAAATGGTTATGATTTAGGAAGGGTAAAATGGCAAAAAGAGAGAAAATTACGGGGATAACATCCTCCCATCCCTACGCTGTTGTGTGTCCTCACACAACTCTTTACCTTTGCAAAAAACCTTCAAAATTTTGGGCATTCTAGTTCAATCCTGCTCTGGCATATTGACATGAGCATATAATGTTTTAGACTTCTTTTTTCTGATATTCTTTAGTTTCTTTGTCATCTTGTTAATTCACTTGAAACATTGCATAGCTCGACACTTCCAAACTTTAACTTCTCTTTTCTTTTTCTGGATCTATGCAGTTAATTCTTCTTTACTCTGTTCTTTATTCTCCTGTGCTTTAGCTATGAGATGTTCTAAGTTATGCACTTGAAGCTCTAGTTCAACTACCGAAACAGAAAGAGTTACCAAATCTTTTTCTTTTTCTATCTCGAGAGGGGCTGTGTCTTCCTCAGGGACCTCAATATCCCTCATGGTCACATTATGAAATTCTTCTTCGTCTGGTTCTTCTTCTTCTGGTTCTTCTTCTCCTACTTCTTCTTCTTCTTATTCTTCTTCTTCTGGTTCTTCTTCTTCTGGTTCTGGTTCTTCTTCTTACACCGGTGCAGAAGGGGATTCAACATCCTGTGGGGACTGTGGTTCTTTTCCTGCACTAGATTCTTTATCCTTTTTCTGGGGCTTTTTAACGAAATCTGCCAATAGAGTGTCATCTTCAACCTCTTCAAATTTTGCTGCGTCCGCAAGGACTGACAGGGTGTCTTATTCAGGGATATGTGCTTGTACTGGTGGCGTAGAAGGAGTTCATTCAACAGGCGCACTAGTTGTCTTCTTATTTAGAGAAGGACTCCCCTTTACATTCTTACTCGAACCCTTGCTTGTGTTGGCAGGGTCCTCTGTCTCCATTCCAACAACGATCTTTTTATGTAGTTGTTTTAACAGCACCTCCCAGGTCATGCCTTTAACTTATAATTGTTTCTGGAAAAAAATATTTATCAGTTCCTGGTGATATAACTTCTTGTAGGCCTAGTCTGCCCGTTTGTCCCACACACCTTTGGCCCTTTTCTCCAAGCTCTTAAGCAAAAAATAGGGGAAACTCATCCTCCACTAGATGTGCTGAGCGTCTTTGAAATACTGCAACATCCTAAAATGGTATACAAAGGTGTGGGAGTACCTTCCCTCAAAGGTTATGAATTTCTGTAGGATGAAAAGGAGGTCCTGCCATTGTCTCAGCAGGGCACTGCGCAGAACTCCTTCCTTCCAATCTACCTTCATCTTCCTGTTGATGACAAAACACTATCATCACTTGCTTTCTAGTTTTTCATTTTTAAACCACTGCTCACCAGTATTTTCCAAGCCTGTCCTTGCTGCTACAAATTCTTCCATAACTTCAAATTTTAGAGGCCCAATTTTTACTCAACCATTTTTGAAACTTCTGGAAAACTGTAAGGCCAGTTCTCTGTTGTGCCCATCAAACTTTTGCAAGAACTAAAGAAAGCATGAGTCTTGCAATAGTGCAAGACTATTGCGATACTCAGCAGTCTGTTCTACCCCACTGAGAGATGAGGGTTCGCTTCAAACATATGACATCACTACTTAACGACTATGAATAGTAAGGAATTTACATGCAACACCAGGAAAATCGGTTCTTATAGATAGGGATCCAACTGTCCACCATCCTTTCCATCTTATCACCCATTCATTCCACTGAAATAGTCATGGATGCACGACATCTTTGAGATCAGGCTGGATTGGTACTTGTGGCGACATTTTAATGGCTAGGTGAGGTAATCATTATGAATGAAGGACATCTAGGATTATGGTGGAAAGGGGCAATTATATCCAAGCAACAGTTAAACACTTCCACATTCCTTCATAATTCAAAAAACTAACTTAGCATTCATTAAAAATGATCATGATTCTTAACTTAAAACATCTTATACTTTAAATAATTTTCTCCTAGTTAATATGTTAGCGCAAGTACTCATCGACTAAGTGAAAGAACTTCCTATAAATTTTCATGATGACCACTTTCCTATGATGTATACTATGAAGAGAATAAATTGTACTATGTTTCTGACAGGATGCATGCTTGCACCGGTCTGCTTGCACCACTTTAAACTATGCTATTCTACTGGTACCATTCTACTTACATTAATATATAGGACGACATGCTTGCACTAGTGCAAGCATAATATCTGGAAAAAGAATAGGGAATTTAAAAATCATCAATAATGTGCCCAAAATCATCACCACAGAGCACAACAAACTCCTCCTGCGTCCTATCTTACAACAGGAGGTGGACGAAGCCATGCATCAACTAAGGGATGGCAAGGCCCTAGGCCCGGATGGCTTCACCACAATGTTCTTCCACACTTTTTGGGATTTGGTAAAAGAAGAAGTATGGATGGTGGTGGAGGAATCGCGCACCCTTCACTGGCTGCTTCCCTCCCTTAATTCCACCTTCATGGTGCTTATTCCCAAAGAGGAGATCACCAGGATGCTAGACAAATTTCGACCAATAGCACTTTGTAATGTCATATACAAAGTGATATCCAAGGTAATCGCCAACAGGTTAAAACCGTTACTACCCATGCTCATCTCACCAGAACAGTCAGGCTATGTGGAGGGCAGACAGATACTAGACGACATCATCCTCTCTCATGAAATCATACACTCCCTCAACCACTCTAAACAGGCAGGTATGATTCTCAAGCTTGATCTCTCAAAAGCTTTTGATAAGCTCAATTGGATCTATATTCAAAAAATGTTAATTGCTTTTGGTTTCTCACCTATGTGGGTGCGATGGGTGATGAGCCTCATATCTTCTTCTTTTTTCTCTATCCTCATTAATGGCTTCCCCTCCCATCCTTTTAGCCGTTCTAGAGGCATCAGTCAAGGTGATCCTCTTTCCCCTTTCCTTTTTGTGTTAATGGCTGAAGGCCTGGGTCGTCATATTAAGAAAGCCCTCCTCTCCAGGCAACTCAAAGGCTTATCCATCCATAATTTGCTAGCACTATCTCACCAACAGTTTTTGGACGACAACATGCTTTTTGGGTACCCCTCTGTTAAGGAAGCCTCTCTATTTAAATCCTTGCTAAACGACTTTTCAGAGGCTTCAAGCACCAGCACCAATAAAGCTAAATCCCATATCTACTTCTTCCATACCCCCCTGTCACTCAATTTTCCATTGCTCATATCCTGGGCTTCACCATTGATTCCCTTCCCTCCAAATATCTTGGAGCCCCCCTCATTGCCTCTGCCTTAAAACATGCCTCTTAGCACATTCTCCTTGAGAAGCTAGAATCTCGCCTAAATCTCTAGAGTCATAGAGCTCTGAACATTTCCAGTCGCTTGGTTCTAATCAAAGAGGTTCTTCAGTCAATGCCTCTTTATCTTTTCTCTATCATGGCAGCACCCAAATGGGTAATCAAAAAAATAAAATCCCTTCAGCGTAATTTCCTTTTGGGAGCCACCGATACCCACCGCAAATGGGCCTTGGTAAGATTGACTACAGTTTGCAAGCCTAAAGAAAAAGGGGGCATCGGCCTAAGGGACCCAAGTCATAGAAACTCTATCATGTGTGCTAAAATTTGGTGGCAATGGATATCATCACCCAACAAGCCATGGGCAACCATCTGGACAACCAAATATGCCAAACCTAGGCCACCGGAAGACCTAATCAGATACAGTCCCACACTGAAAGGGTCCCTAATCTGGAATGCAGCCAAACAACACTACTCAATGATCCAACAGCACAGTTTCTGGGAAGTGAGGAATGGATGATCAACGCAGTTCTGGATGGATGCGTGGAATCATCTACTGAAGCTCCACAATATCCTTGAACAAGATCCACTCCGCTATAGGGAAGGGCAGCAACAAGAAGAAGTATGGCAGAATTGGATCCAGGACACAGATAAAGGATACAGACAATGGAAGCATAGCAATCAAATAATAGAACACGCAGATCACCACACTCAGGAGCTTCTGGAGAGGGAGCTCCAAAATTGGGAAATTAGATGGTTGGAGGACAAGGACATCCTTCGATGGGGATACACACCAAGGGGAACCTTCACTACAAAAGAGGCCTACAAGCTCATCTGCTCGGACTCGGAACCTTTGGATCCCATATGGAGCCGAATATGGTGTACAAGCATCTGGCCTAAAGTCTCTCTTTTCCTTTGGCTGGTAGGGCACCTCAAAATTCTCACCTGGGACAATCTCAGATGCAAGAACTTTCATGGACCATCCATATGCGTCAATTGTAAAAATCATGAGGAAACCTTTCAGCACCTCCTCGATTCCTGTGATCTGGACAAACAATTATGGGAGAAATATAGCTTCAGATGTCAACGAAATTGTAGAATATCTGAAGACATCCTCAACTCTCTACGCTAGTGGCACCAGACCCCCTATGAAAGTGCAATTCTCAATCACCTTTGGAGAATAATACCGGGTCTCCTCCTCTCGACCGTATGGAAAGAAAGGAATAAGCACATATTCAAGGATCAATCCACCCCTCCAGAAATTATATGGGGCAACTTCTGCCATAACCTCCAGGAGACCTTGGCGATTGGCAAATGGATGCAGGACGACCTTCCCTCTACAGCTAATGAAAATATCATTTGGGAAAATTGGAATTTGAACCTCCAGCTGGGAACTAACCCCCCCACTCCGATTATGTGCAACAACAGTAGGAAGGACTCTTGGACCCCTCCCCCAAGGAACAAAATCAAGCTCAATTTCGATGGCGCCTCCAAGGGCAACCCCAGAAATGCAGGATTTGGGGGTGTTTTCCGAGACTACAAAGGTTCTCCGATCCTCATCTACTTTGGGAAGATAGGTTGGGACACTAATAACTCGGCAGAGCTGGAAGGGCTTTCGCAGGGGCTTCTCCTATACAAGGATCTCAACCTCCAGCCCCTGGAAATTGAAGGGGACTCCTAGATTCTCATAAACATGGCCAAAAAGCTTCAAAACGGGACTCATGTGAGGAAAATTGCCAAAATATGGAGGCTTGAGGCGAGGCTGGAGGCCATAGAACGCCAACTCCATAACAATCAAGCCATTATCTTTAATCATATCAAGCGGGATTGCAACAAGCTTGCTAATCTCCTGGCTAATTTGGGGGTGGAAGCGAGACACACCATGCTTTCTAGCACAATTGACATTATTCAAAATCATGATCATGCCCAGGAATGCTATATGCTGGTCCAAAAAGATGCTGCTCCCCCGGATGCGGGTGAATAACATCGAGATCAGGTTGATGGGACGGAGGTGGAGCAAGGCGGCTCGACACCTACCCACCATGTACGAGGCAATAAATGCAACGATGGGAAGGGGAGCCTCGCATGTGAGCCATTACACTCCCTTGTCAAGTGGTTCAGGATTTCTATGCACGCCCTTTGCAATGGCTTCCTCCTTCGCACGCTGTAACCTGCAAGTGATGGTGGCCACCATCAATGAGGCAGTAATGGCTGGAAAATATCGAGGAGAGTTTGGCTGGTATAAGGTGGGGCTCGGCCCTACTTTCACGATAACGATTGGTGAGCTGTGGAGCTGTGCGCACCCCCTCATCTCAAATCTTGTCCTAGTTCTCTCTGATGATTTGTGTCTGGCTTTTAGTCTGGAGGTTCTTCGGTTTGTTAATTATTCCCAGAACTCTATTTGGGTTTCAGGCTCTGGAAGGTGGCCTTTGATAACATCTTCTTTAATTCTGGACCCCTTGTTCATCTGCCCTGTTCTGTGTGTTATTTTGGTAAGGGGTGAGTGGGAGACTACGGAGAACAAGGCCTCTCATCTCATTCGGCCCTCAATCATCTTTGTTGGTTCTCTCGGTTTCAGAGAGTTGCTTGGCTGTAATCCCTCTGTCGCCCTCTCCACTATGGCCCGTCTTCGTCAGTGAATGTGGTGCCGCAGGGGCCAACCCCGGCGCACCCCTAACGACTCCACCTCAGGCTCGCCTTCCACCAGTGAACTGTACACAGGGCGATATCCAAGCACCCGTAGTGGGTGCGGAAGGCGTCGGGTCTCTAACCAGCCTGTGGGGCCTCCATCTTCGATAGGTTCTGCCATCTTCACGTTCAACATCTCTCCGCATTAGCCTCGGATTACTGCACACATCTCCGTCATCTTCCATGAAACTACGCAATTGGAGGGCTCTGACACTCACACAGGAGGTTCGAGTGCTGTCGCTGGTCCTCTCCCTTCATTCCAGCTTGGCATTGGCATGATGCCACAGTACGCTTGAGCTGAACTGGGAGGAGGCACACAGGATACTGAGATGATGCCTGTTGAACCCATACCTTCTGCTCAGTTCAACGCTCCTGTGGATGATGAACCTGAATTCGGCTGGTGCCGAATTGTGGAGGAACAACCTGATGACTAGCTTGCTCCCGCCGACGGTGGTCTACTTTTTGGCTATGTTTTCTGGCATTCCTCAGGCTAGTTTTTTGGTAACTCGCCTATGGTTATCTTCTGGTTTCTGTATGGGTCTACTTGTTTATTTGGTTGTATGGGTCTCATGGTCTCTCTAGATGTACGGGTCTCCTGGTTTCAGCATCTGTCATGTGTGTTCTTTTCCTCTATAATGAGGCCTCAGTTTTTTCTGGAATGATGCTCTTATCAGAGCAAGGACATGACTTCGGTCACTTTGTAAATAGTTTCCCTCTTTCTTAATAGAATTAAGTTTACTTAGAAAAAAAAACTACCATTGATGCTAACATCAAACAAGCCATTATCCATCTCACATGCCGGAAGGGAAAAACCAATTTTATGAAGAATTAGACGTAGGAATTCCCAATCTATTCGATCATATACTCGCAAAAGAGCTATTTTCATGAGGCATGTTTTTTGCTTGTTTGGTTTGGTAGAGTGTATGAACTCTTCGGCAATTGCAACAACATCTTGAATTTTTTTGTTAGAAAGAAAACCAAATTGCTTCGGACATATATATGGAGAAAGGATTTTTTAAACTCGGTTAGCTATAATTTTAGAAATCAATTTGTATACAAATTTGCACAGAGAAATAGGTCTAAAGTCTGAAAAGTAGCAAGAGTTTGATTTTTTTGGAATTAAAGCAACAAAAGGTAGTGGTTATAACACCTGATATATATCTGGAAGTACGATATTCTTCTACCACTTGCAGTAGCACATGCCCCATGATATAAAAAAAGAGATATATAATTCAACAGGCCAACCATCAGGCCCGAGGCTACAATCGTTGGAAGTGCGATATTATTCTACCACTTGTAGTAGCACATGCCCCATGATATAAAAAAAGAGATATATAATTCAACAAGCCAACCATCAGGCCCCAGGCTACAATCGTATGTTGTTTCTTTCATCATTTGGATGAACTCCTCTTCTGAAATAGGTCAGTCCATCAGTCTGATTTCCCCCTCATTGACACATCTTGGATATATTTTTTCCATTTCCACTTTTTCTAGGATATGGTCCTCCTCTTGTTATTTGAATTGCAGTTTGAAGTAATTACAAACCTCTTGTTGAATGCCCTTAAGAGAGGAGAGGTTTCTTCCTTCAACATCCTTGATTTTCTAGATTATGTTTGTAGCCTTACATTTGGATGTTGTTATGTGGAAAAATCTCATGTTTTGGTCCCTCCTTTGATCCAGTCTACCATTCTATTAAGGCAGAATTCATCCTCTTGGGATCAGATCCATAACTGATTTTTTCTAATGGTCAGAAAATAAATAAGGAAATTTTGGATCCATAAAAGAAGCCAGACCCTGTTCAATCTTCAACAATTCCTTTGAATGGGTTGCCTTATGATTTCTAATCTAGACCCAAGATTTACCTTCGAGTCTCTTTAGTTTACAACTAAAATACTCCATTTTCGATATGTATTCAGGACTAGTAGGAAGATTCCAGGACTAAGAAACTAAGTCCTTAAAATCCTTCTCTTCAATCCATTTATGATTAAATTCAAAAGGCAGGGAGTTTTAATTCTTGGCACTCCTCCATTGTATCAAAATAACATGGTGATCAGAGACTTCAAAGTAGAAGGGTGATGTTTCTAGATCTTCCATTTGCATGTTCAAGGAAAAGTGCATTAAGACTTGATCAATCCTTTTGGCGATCCCTTCAATACTAGACCTCCCATTCCTCCATGAAGGACAAAGCAGATGAGGAGCAATGTCCTTAAGCAATTTTTGGTTGAATAATTCCTTGAATTACCCAACAAGGGGATCCAACCTCACTTTATGTCCCCAACATTTAGTTGCATCCATAATGAGGTTCAGGTCCTCGACAATAATCAAATGTTCGAGGTCTAGGATGTCACTTCTGTCGATTTTTTCCTAGAATGATTTGTTGTTAGAGTAGGGTTTGTATATGTTAAGGATTTTGATCTTGTGACTCATCCCTAGAACATATCCAGTTAAAATTATGCCAACCTCTGATTTATATGCTTTGAAGGAGCATTTTTTAGATTCCAAAAAGCTGCCAATCCTCCAGAATTACCTGTAGTGTTAGTGGCACAAGAAATCCGTTGAGGACACATTTTCAACATAATTTCACAAGTCTTGTCCTTTGGAATCATAGTCTCCTACAAAAGGATAAGATCTATAGTCCTTAACTGTATACAACAAATAAGGGATCTAGAAATTCGGGGAGATCCTAGTCCCCTAATGTTCACAAACATTATTTTCATCATAAAAAGGATGAGTCAGGGAACTCTGCTCTAAGGTCTCGACTATATTTGTTACCCCCAATAAAGTGTCTCTCCGAGATAGGGCCTAGATCAAGGGGAGGATATAAAGTCTCCTCCAAATTCTCAAAGAAGCAATCATTCAACTCAACCCCCACATCTCCACATAGTGAGACCTTTTTGTACTAAGTCTCATTTTTCCTTTTGTTGGGAGGATTTTCAATCCCCTGTGCTTGGGGTTTCCTTTTACATTTATCCTGAAAAAATGTCCTCTTAATTGACAGGGGTTCTCAACTCATTAAAGAGGCTCCAATAATACATTCCAGACCAACGTTTATAGAGAGAGGAGATGTATCTGTTGTTAGATCAGACCTTAATCGAATTGGGGAAAGTAGAGATACTTTCCCAAGTGATCTATCTGCCCAATCGTGCTGGGGGGTGGTAACTTAGGAGGTTTCCCTTCTCAAAGTTGATTTTGTCCCTTCCCTACATAAACCAACATCTAATTTTTCTGTTGAGAAAACTTTGGGAGCAGGGTCTGTTGGATGTGCGATGTGTGGGGAGATGCAACTTGAGGGAATGGTGAATCAGAGTACCCATAAGACCCCACCAGATTACTCTATCTATAGGGAAATCTATTATCTCTAGTAGACTTCCAGTCTAACACATTACTACCTTCATTCATTCGAAGAGGACAAGAGGCCACTAGATGCCCAATGTTTTTGTACCTAATACATATGAAAGGAATACCCATAAAATGGATCTATTATCTAATTGCAAAAGTGCCCAGAAAATATCTATATCTTGGGGAAGGCCATTTGAAAGATCAACCTCCACCAAGAACCAGGTTGCCCTTTTGTCTAGAAATCTGATACAAATCTCATCAACATAATAGACTTTACCAATCTTGCTTGCAATCACCGAGATAGTCTTCTTTGACCAGAGTTCCAATGGAAGGCTAGGTAATTTTTCCCAACAAATTTTTCTTTTTGGGTGTTCCAAAATATGATCAAAGTCAATATTCCATTTCTGCAAGATTAAGAAGCCACGACCCTTAACCCATGGTAGTTCCAAAATTTTGTTTACATCCTCCTCCGACAAGAAATGGAAACCAAACCAGTCATTTACACGGGCGCTGACTTTTGGCCTGTAACCTAAGAGAAAACCCAACTTCTCCGTGACCATTACTTCATCTACGCACCATTATATGAGGAAATATCCCATCGACCCATAAGGACTCGCTTTTTTAGCCTAACACAATTGTTCCAGAAATCGTCAACCCCCAATATTAATTTCTAGATATCATCTTGGGCCTTAATTGGCTTTTGGTTCTTGTGTTTTCCCTAGCGAGATTGAATAAATTCCTCTGATAATAGGTCTACATGATGTTCCTATCCATTTTCCTATTCAACTATCTGTTGTTTTGAAAATCTGTTCTTGCCTGCCAATTCCTTTTCCTCGCCAGCGCTACTATCCTACAATGCCTTGGAGTTACAAGGAACTGTTTTTGTTTCTTGAGAGCATGTTGAAGACCCTGCCTTCTTCCAGGATCATTTGGTTGAGGTGGTGAGAAAATAGTTTTAAGGATAATTAATAATTTCCTAAATAAAAAAAAGTTCAATAGTCTACTAATTACTTTTTAATTGTTATTGAAAGTGATATACTTGGTCACAGATATAAAGACAAACCAGCATGGACTTACACGTTTCATTTATGAATGCCACTTGTCTCATTTCCCCCCCAAGGTCCTACCACATCTTCTTTCAAGGCAAGGTCGGTGAGTTCTGTTGGATGACCAACTTAACTTGTTGTGAGTTTGTGTCCACACATACATTCTTTGAACTGGTTCTTGATCCTTTGGACATTTCATATCTTAGGATACATTATAATTGATGAAATCAACTTCATAGGCCCCTTTTTAATTGATAAAATCTATCCCACTAGGATTACCCTCAACTGAAGGATGATCCAGACGAGCAGAAGTGGTCAAGCTAGGCATAGAAGTGTTAACTTCATTGACAATGGTAGACTATGCTCAACATGATCATGATCTCTGGTATCAGTTGAAAACCATAGTTTAAATTTGGTTTGTACAACTAGTTTGATACTATGTCACGTAGTGGTTAATATTTAGCAAACATGGTAGCAATTTCTCCTCTGTACAGTTGGCTTATTGTCTACAGGTGATGACTGAAGTGTCTCATCTTTTCCAATGGGGAGGAGAGTTAGAAGGTGTTTTGCCCACTCAAAACCATTGTCAACAAGTTACTTGTATCCTCTACTCTGTAAGGATCATGCAACAGTCAGAGAAAGTTTGGTTGCCTCACATGGTTCAGGCCTTTAGGTTTTATGTTTGTGCTTCTCATTTCAGGTTTGCCCTAAGTACAATAGTATACTAGGTGCCGACTTCTTTCATACTTTTCTATTTTATTTTGAGATATCAGTTGAATATTTGTAGATCGATTTGATTTAAATTAGGTGATGGGTAGGTGCAAAACAAAAATAATTTAGTCGGGGAAATTTTGTGAGGATGTTGGGTTGTGTTATATTATTTCCACGACTAGCCTACGTAGTGAACCGAGGGGTCAAAAGGTGGGCGGATCCCCCCCATTCGTTGTGCCGATTGCGTAGCAGGGGGAGTCAAGGGGGTTTCAGGGGTGCAAGTAACCCCACTCTATGGGGTCTGGGGTAGCACCCCAGAAAATTTTGGTTTTGGACCCTATGTTAGGTTGGGCATACCTACCTATGGTTTTGTGCATGATTTTCGCACATGGTTTTGGACGTGATGGTTTTTGTTCCGTGGTTTTAGA
The DNA here is from genome assembly GCA_000404065.3 of Pinus taeda. Lineage (NCBI taxonomy): Eukaryota > Viridiplantae > Streptophyta > Pinopsida > Pinales > Pinaceae > Pinus > Pinus taeda. The sequence goes on from APFE030282706.1 coordinate 15,079, forward strand.
CGCGATGGTTTTTGGTCCATGTTATTAGATGCTTCGACATGTATAAATATGTATTGTAACATTGAAAGGAACATAATGGAAAATCAAGCTGGTAGTCCCGATTTTGGGATCCAGGGGAAAATCTCTGTGTATATGTGTTTTATATGTTATGCTCTCACATTGTTTATTTTCTGTGTTTTAGAATTCGTATGTAGGTAATTTCTGTATGGGGTTAAAACCTACAGAGGAAAATAACACTTACAATTTAATGGTTTTTTATTTTAAATTTGTACAATTTAAAGATATCTTAATTGTTTTTCATTTGAATTGTTTGCTTTAAATTTGGAAAAGCACAAAGAGATCTTAACTATAATTTCGCATCTGATTTTTTTGTAGCTTAAGATGCTAAAAGAAAAATAATACATGCATAAGAGTTGATACTGACTGTAAGTTTGAGGCGTGCTGAAATAAAAGTAATACATGCATAAGAGTTGATACTGGGCTTTGCACAACATGCTTCTCATTTCTCCAAAGCAGTTGCACAACATGCTTCTCATCGCTCCAAAGTAGTCTTCCAAATACTATTTCTGAATTTCTTGGGAGAAGCTTCACAGGCTTGGTGCTGATGCTGAAAATGTAGCTCAACTTCTAATTTTTATTTGTAAACATTGGATTCCTCCACCTCACTCTCACGGAGACCACTCTTGGAGCAATCATTGTGGCCCTGTAAGTTGACATGGGAGGCCTAACATTGGTGACCATTCATAGAGCCATTTGGTCTGAACTCCATGTGGTCTGGTGGCATGTTTTTGGCGTGTCACATAGCTTGTAAAGACATATAATACATAGATAAAAAGAGGTGTATCCAAACCGCAAACCAACCAAAATTTCATGCTGGGGAACTAATGCCAACATTAGTTTACACTCGAGAAATATATGAATGAAAATTCACGAAAAAATCCACATAATATATGGCCTGCCACTGGAAGAGGCCAAATAAGATGATGAAGTTGCAAAATTCATCAAAACTATAGTCTAAGCTATGTTGACTACACGACCGAGGAGAAACTAACCAACTTAACCTAATGTTAACGCCACCATTTTGATTACTATAGTCCTTGTCGTCCTCGCGACAAGGACTAATAACATAATTAGCAAGGATGTGGTGATTAGAGGATGCATATGAAAATATAGTTGGTGCATGAATTGTTCAAATCTAGCAAATATGTCTAATCAACCCTCGATGGGAATTGTTAATAAAGTTGAGGTCTCAAATTGTATCAGCTTCAGGATGGGACATCCTCATTTCAGGCATCTAGTCAACAAACAGGGAATAAACAAAAATGCATGGCCTTGTAATTTCTTAAATTATAATTAATGTAATTATTATGATATTTTAATAGTTAGTACTTGCCATTTGTTAAATTTTAAATATTTTATTATTTTTTAAATGGCGATCTAGAAACTTGTGATAATTAAAAGAAACATTTTAAATATTTATATTCAAAATGATGCGAAGGCTTCGGTTCTAATCTGGATCCAGGGAAGTGTCTTTGGAATATACATGCTTTTACTATCATATGTGTACAATGTTTGTGTTATCGGTGTGAATATGTAATGGTGCAGATGACATTGTCCAAAAATATATTAAGTCTTTTTCCACTTTATCTTTACCATGGTGTAAAACATATTAGACATCATTACTCCCATGTGTAACTCACTTAAACATATCATTATCATTGTGTAAAATATATCCTTTCATGAGAGAGGTATTAATTTACCAAGACTCCATAAACGCATTTGTTTAGAAAAACTATATTGATAAAAAGTCTACATTTTCAATTTCTACTTTTGGTAAATTTAGAATTAGGATGAATATATAACTTTTTAATATTATTACTTAACTTTATATAAATTTCACATTTCTAAAATGGACAATCCAAAAATTCCCTATATTCCTTGCTATTTTTGTTCACACAATATGGTGGGCACTGAATTTTTTTATACCTATAGGAAGTCATAGAATCCTCCTCAATAACTTCAATCTAATTCATCTAATTCCAAAAAAAAACAAAGAATCTTTATGATGAATTCTCTTGATTCTTCCATTGAGCCAACCAATGTCAACCCTCCCATATGTGGGTTGGGTGTAGTTCTTTTCGCCTCTAATCAACATTATTATCATATATGCTTTGTTCTATATAGAAATTCATATTCGAGAGTTGAGTTTCCAACTTTATTATTCCATATCTCAAAATTCTATAATCTCATGAAACTTCATAAGTTTGGAGACTAAAAAATGGTGATTGACTGTATAAATAGGGAGACAGAGGTTGTTGCCCCACATTTAGTTCTCATCATAGAGAAAATAAAGAGGTTGTTGCCCCACATTTATTTCTCATCATAGAGGAAATAAAGAGGTTGTTGCCCCACATCTATTTCTCATCATAGAGGAAATAAAGAGGTTGTTGCCGCACATTTAGTTCTCATCATAGAGGAAATAAAGAAAAAAAAGGTAGAGGTTGTTGCCCACACACTTAGTTCCCATCACAGAGGAAATAAAGAAAAGGGTGGAAGGATGGAATGGTAAGAGGCTAATCATTTTTACAAAGAAATAAATAACATCAATTGTTTGTGGAAGCAGGCATTAAAAGTTCAAAGAGATATAATACATGGATGATCATGGTTATTTAGTTTAAGGATTTGAATTAATTGTTTGTTTAACTAGTTTTGTTTTCTTGGACATAACTATTTAGAATTTCACTAAAGTGTTTGATATGTGATGGATAAACCCCTTGCTTCCGCACAATGTATACTTTTTATAATGAATAT
>APFE030282711.1:0-20872 GCA_000404065.3 Pinus taeda
TGGATATTAATGCCTTTTGGGTTGTCAAATGCACCAAGTACATTTATGAGACTCATGAATGAAGTTCTTAAAGAGTTCATTGGTAAATTTGTAATAGTATATATGGACAATATATTAGTTTACAACGGGTCTAAGGAGGAGCACGTGAGACATCTAAATTATGTCTTACAAAGGCTGAAGCAAGAGAAATTATTGTGAATTTGAAGAAGTGTCCATTCATGAAAGAAGAGCTAGTGTAAATTGGTTTTGTTATTTCTGTTGGAGGGTTGAAGATGGATCCACAGAAGATCAAGGCAATTATGGAGTGGCCTTCACCCAAGAGTGTTTTCGAGGTAAGAAGTTTTCATGGTCTTGCTAGCTTTTATAGAAAATTTATCAAGAATTTTATTAAGATTAATGCACCTATTATTGAGACCATCAAGAAGGATAAACAACCATTTAAATGGACTGTTTAAGCAAAGAAAATTTTTCAGCTGTTAAAGAAGAAAAGTATTGAAAAGCCGATTTTGGTTCTGCCTAATTTTAACAAACCTTTTCAAGTGAAGTGTGATGCCAATGGAGAAGAAATTGGAGGTGTTTTAAGCCAAGAATATTGACCAATCGCTTATTTCAGTGAAAAGTTAAATGATTCCAAAAATAAGTATTCTTCTTATGATAAGGAGTTCTATGCAATTGTGCAGTCATTGAAGAAATGGAGGCATTATTTAATGTCAAAGGAATTTATCCTTTATTCAGATAACCATGCACTACAATTTATAATGCAGCAGCCAAAACTCAACCCAAAACATGCCAAATGGGTAGAGTATCTTCAAAATTTCCATTTTGTTTTGAAGCATATAAATGGACAGTCAAATAAAGTTGCAGATGCCTTAAGTAGGAGAAATGTATTGCTTCAAGAGAGTCAAATCCAAGTATTGGGTTTTGATTTTCTTAAGGAATTATATGACACCGATTCAGATTTTAAAGAGGAATTTGAGGCTTGTAAAAATCCTATTTTGGTGGATAGGAATAAATGGTTGGATTACTTCTTACAAGATGGGATGTTATTTAAGAAAGATCAGTTGTGCATACTAAACTGTTCAATGAGGGAGAATTTAATTAAAGAGAAACATAGTGGAGGACTTGGAGGACATTTTGGTGTAGAGAACACCTTTGAACAGTTAAACTCTAGATGCAGCAATTGATGTAGCACTTGTGATGTTCTCCCTCAACATCATCCAGCCTACCTCATGGATGTCTAGCAAAATCATCACCATATTCTAGAAAAAATCCTAGTCCCTATCCTCAAGGGATGCAACCTACTCTCTAAGTTGTTGGATCTCCTCATCCTATGGATCTGCCGCAATCCCCCTCCTACACAGGAAGGACCTCAATCCCTATGCTAAACCGACCCAATTTTCATGGCTTTTGGGGTCCCTCTAGCTCACCCTTAATCAGGCAGACTCGCCCACCACATATTGGCCCTTATATATTATCCCCCCCTCAAGTATGATCACAAACAACTAGAACCTCCTAGCCACGAGGATGTGTATATGCATACACAAAGAAACCCAATGTTAGCATCACCATACATACGCAATAAAAATGAAAAAAATAAAATGTAGATAATCACATAACACATACATAAGGACCCCCATCTCTTTCATAGGGGAAAAGGAATATCTAAATCACCTTGGAAATCCATCCCTACATAGGGGAACTCTAAGATAATCTGTGGCATAGAAAGCCACCACGGATGGACCCCCTCACTCCAAAACTTCCCAACCTCCCATCCCCCCTCATAGATCATGGCATGCTCCCATCACATGATCTAGGGAAATTAGTCTCTAATGGCCTCTAAATAGCACTAGGATCACTCACCACCTCTCTAATTGTCACCTTACCAAAGAAAAAATGAGGTGGCACCATGGGCCCCACCCCCATTTTATATTCCTTGGCTTGGATCTCTCGATACACCATGTAGGAGCCCATGAGTTACCTTTTTTAAACCATTTATACCTTTGGAATCAGTACCATACACACTTCTCATTGTAATCATCCTTTTGGTATCCTAAATTTTCACTTGCATCACGCTCACGACTCTTGGGAGCATCCTCAAGTGCACCACGTTTTCATTTTTTTAGTTCAAATATGCATTTTTAGTATTTTGTATGTTTATGGTACATTCACTTGGGGTGTATGGATCATGCTTGGAAGATACATTTTCCTACCCACCATGGCTCCTCGTCCATAAGGCAACAAAATTGCACTCAATCTATCATTTTCTAACTGGATTGATAAGATTCTCCTCAGAGACCTTTTCATCACCTAGTTCACCCACCTCTAAGTTCAGCATTAGGCCCCCATATCTTAACCACATTCATTGACACTTTCCTCACATAACAAGTGAATTTTCACACATGGTCATTGATTTCCCAATATAGTAGTACATTTTTCATAATTAGCATCCATGTTGTCATCCCCTCGCCCAAGAATAATTTGTTTTCATGACTTAAACCATGGCCACCTTCCTCTTTCTTGTCCCATTAGTTTCAAACCCTTTATATTCCTATGCACCCATACTTTTAATCATATTTAATGCACCACCACATTCACACTTTACCTCGCATACCTCCACAATGTAGTAAGGCATTTTCACAATTACTCCTTATTCATTCCCCCACACCAAGACTAGCCAATGGGGCCCCCACCCTCTGCATTCCTTCCCTTACACCATCATGCAGTGTACTGCACATTGGAGAACCCATCTCCATGTTTTCTCATCCAAATCCATCTTTCCATTATTTCGGTAATTATACAGAGATTCTTTTGGAAGTAAGGAATTCACTCATTTTCACACCTACTACCTTGTGACAATCCCACATCACCCTTGGTTGGAGTGCATATTTTTATACCACATTCACTAAATATTGATTTTAGTTTGTGACCCTCCATCACTTATGACTAGAATAGCATATTGTTGTAAATATAACTCACCTAGTGACTCAAAGAAATCATATGTGATCACTCCCATGGATATCCTCTCAACTCCAAGGGCTTGCCTACCTCAGTTTGTTTTGATTGTCTCCCCTTGCACCATGCTCCAACCTTGAGTATTTTATAGTATCAATATCATTATGTTAACCTCAATAATCATGGATTTATCACCATCCAATGGTTCTATATTTGTATCATTCCCAGAAAACCTCTTTTCTAGACAATTTCCATCTTTCATCGTGCCAACGTCAACTCTCATTTTCTAGGAATGAATCAGTATCTTGGTTCTCATTTCTATTCAATGTTAATTCAGGCTGAAATTATGGGAGTCACCATTTCCTATTGATTTAATTGGCACTCCAAATGTTCAAAGTAAACATTGTTTCACATCAGGAAGTGCCATACTTGGTGACAATTGTAGTATATCATGTTGGTCGAAGACCCATCGACCAGGTTGGCACCTCTTCCAAACATTCCATTAACATTGATCATGCCTTGTACATGGGAGCATATATATGCATCAGAATTACCATATTCTATCAAAGATTCCCTAGAGTGTGAAGCATACATCCACCTCAGCATTAGCAATTCTGTTCTCAACACTCTTGACAAGATTTGTTTTGTGTACTAGTGTAACCATATTTGTCAAATTCATGATCATAAGCATGGGACATACAAGCCTCGTATGTTTATTTTAACTACTTTCTACCAGCAATGGATTTTATGGTATCTGCTTCAAGACCCCTTACTCTCTCATAACAAGGATCTCTCTCCCAAGAAGTTAGCAAGACCCATCATCACACAGAAAACCATGATGTATTTCAGCTATATGCTTGTTCCTAACCTCACACATTAGGAGATCATTGTTATTGTTGGAAAATTGTACACTCAATTGCACTAGTTAGTTTTATTGAAATTGAATAATGGCATGTGAAATTGTATTGGTAAATGTTGGAAAAAAACAAAAATCAAGCAAAACTCAAAGACTCTTATGGTTACCATTTAAAAAATCAAACCGTGAAAATTCACCATAGCAATTTTTCATAGATAACCATAGGTGTTTCTTCAATAGTTGCTTACATCCATATAAGTGACATCTCAATAGTCCATGGACCAAACAAAATTAAATTGGAGACAACCAGCTAAAAGAACATGGTTAGGTTGCTCAATCTTGAGCCACTACACCACTAAAGTGGAATTAAGGAGCCTCCAAAGGAATCCTTGTTTGGTGGGAAAATCCTTCTTGTGGACATGAGTGATCTCCCTAGGTTCAAAAACCAAACACTAAACAAAATAATCAATTACATAGAAACATTCCCTAGATTACCATCAAATCATAGCAAGATTAGATAAATGGATCATACATTTTTCAAAATGATTGTCCTCACTATTGTTTGTTGTATATTTCGATCTGATTCTCAATGCTCCAAGAACAAATTTTCAAAGACACAAACATGCAAATTATCAAAGCATGTGATACATAAATAATTTAACATAATTTATATAAGTGATCATGGAATCCCATAACGATGACCATAATAATGAGTATGGGAAATAAATAGGCATTGGTGTTATAAGGAAAAGGAGAGAATTTCAACCAAAGCCTTGATGTTGATAGCTTCCTCCCAATAGTCCTGAATTCAAACCTCGCATTCAAAATCAATGGATACTTCAGTAGAGTGGAAGTATAGTTTCAAGAGTCAAAAATCCAACCTCTTTTCTTTTGAGTGCATTGTAATTGTAGGACAAGGATGGAAGATTGAGATCCACTTAGGTGGGATTTATATCCACAATGGAGGGAATGGGATCCATTATTGATCTTTAAACTATTGTGGATGTTCCAGTGGAAAGTTCATCACAAATGATCTTATAGTAATATATTAAAATATCATATTTTTCACTATTACATTTTTATTAAAATTTTAGATCTGTAGATTTTACTGTAATTAGTGCATCCATGCGAATGGAAGTTATGCAGAAAATTAGATAATGACAAAATAAGCTAACGCACACATAAAACACAATATATGTTCTCTGGGAAACCCTTTCGAGAGAAAACCCATCTGGAACATGAGGTCGTTTTGTTCTCTTTATTTGTCTGGAAATATGGCTGCAGGTACAAAGAAGTAATTCTTGTGGCCAATGGGATGCTACAATGCATAGATCTTGTCTCTGTGCTCTACCTCCTATCTCTCCTAGCTATCTTTTCTCAGCTATGGAACAAAGTTCTCTTGAAAGAATGGAATGCCTCTTCCTCCTAGTTTCCTGGTTATAACACAACCCAATAGTCTACTAGTGGTTAATTTTGACTACGTCAATTCTTAACCAGAATTACAATATAGACTGTGTAGACTATTCTACATCAAAAACACATGGCTAGCTCCTTTTCCATAAATAATGGGGGTTGGTGCAACATCCTCTCGAACTATAGATGTGAAAACAAGAAGGTCAACTTCTGAGTGGCATAACTTTTGCATACTAACTCTGATTGACGCACCTCTTGTGTCGTTAGAAAGATACATATGTGTATAATAGCATGAGAAGTTACTACACCATGGAGGCAAATTTTGACCCCCAAAAAATTTCATTTGATGCCTCAAAACACTCTTGGAAGGTTTCAAACCTCGTTTTGCCAAACTGGGTCCTACCAGTAAAAACGGTCTCGTGAGATGATTCCTCCACTTTTTCCAGAAAAACAATATAATGATCTAATTCAGATTAGTAATGGTAGGGATGAGATCCATTATGGTAGGAGTTTGATCCCATATCCTCACCGCTTGGAAATCTACCTTCACGAGGCTTATTATTTTTTACCCATGTAATAATATCATTTCCCTTTAAATGAAGGAAATTTGCAACGACATCATAAAATGTTTATTATACAAGGTGTGAAATCACAAGTTTCATACTAACACTTGTGACAATCTCTGAAAATAGGATTTTTGAGGTATGTAATGTTATGAAACCAACTCACAAAAAGATAGAAAATATAGATCAACGACTTAGAAATCAGCCACTTCGAGGGGGGAACCTCCTTTACATTACACAAATGAACAATTCTTGGATGATACAAATGACAAGACCTACTTTCTATACATAGCAGTTTAAGGGGTCATAATATAATCAGAGTCAACATGACAATAATAATGTAAGGGAACAAAAATAACAATATTGGGCTTCTATGGGGCACAATAATAACAATATGGGGACTACATGGTCACAAAAATATAATAAGGGGGTTGCACTAATAACAATAAGGGGTTACACTAGTAATATAAGGACCTAACATGTCCCTCTCCTTCAAAAAGTGTTGTCCTCAATGCTTGAGTAGTTCTAGATGCTTTTATATAAAATTCTCATCCTCTCATGTGGAATATTCAGCAAGTAAGTTCTTCTAGTTGATGAGATACTCGAAAATTGATCGATTTCGTATATGTCGGGTTCTTGTTTCTGTGACTACTTCAGGTTCCAGTATGATTTTTCCTTCCTCCTCAAGTTCCGGAAATATTGTTTAAACTAGGATCTTGTCACCTATAACCTTGCTTAAGCATGAAACATGGAAAAATGGGGGCACTGGGGAAGATGCAGGAAGCTCCAATTTGTATTCCATAGTACTAATCTTTTGCAGCACCTTGTAAGGACCATAGTACTTTGGTGATAATTTATTATCCTTCTTAGCTTTCATGAGGGACTTTTGTTTGTATGGTTGTATTCGTAAAAATACCCAATCACCTATATCAAAAATTATTCCATTTTGATGTTGATCTGCCTACTTTTTCATTCGATTATGCACCAAAGAGGGGTTATCATTTAATAGTTGAAGAACTTGTTGTTGATGCTTGATGTGATCTTTCACTGCTTGAACCTTTTTCTTCTTGATATGTCCTTCTATCTTGTGAGTTTGAGGAGTGGTAATTCCTGCCAGTGCTTTAAAATATATGATCAAATTCATTTCTTGATGCTCGGTGTGATATTTCACTTCTTGAACCTTTTTCTTCTTGATATGTCCTTCTATCTTAAGAGTTGGAGGAGTGGTAATTTTTGCAAATGCATTACAAGGTATGGTCGATTTCATTTCTTCTTTCTCTGGGGTTGGTTCTTGGTGTATATCCTCTTCTTTTGACATTTCTTGATCCTTTTCTTCTTCCTCTTCACAATCTATGTAAAATAATTTCTTCTCACCACCCATGACCTTTAGTGCCTTTTCTATCATAATCATAACAAAGCCCTTTTTCTCTTTTTTCTTCCAATTGTTGTGGTGTCAACCTTGTAGGTTGTGTAAGGCTAGGAGAAACAACACTTCCATATTTATAGTTGTGAGTGGTAGGATTCCTTGTTGCCATAATTTTTCTATCAGTTTTTCTTGCCAACCTGAATGCCTTCTCTAATGAATCAGGTTCCCAAAGACGAACCTCATGTTGAATGTTATCCTTTAAAGTAACTATGAAGACATCAATCATTTGCTTCTCTAGAATATCATTTACCCTTATATTCAATTTTTGGAAGTCCTCAATGTGCTCTGCCATTAAATGCTTTTGTTTGATATTTATCAATTGGCTAAAGAAGGTGTTTCTCTTTGTATCCTCATAATGTTCTATCATTTCCTTTGTGAACATTGACCAGGTGACAAGTGGTTTACGAGAACAAATCCCTTTATACCATACAAATTGAATTGGTTCTAGATATAAAGATGCAATATGTACCTTTTATCTCATTTTTACATCATGTAGATCAAAATATTGCTCCATTTGTAGTATCCTACTTACCGGATCGTTGTTATCAAACTTCCTCATATTGCTTTTTCTTGATTTTAGGATCTTGATCTTGAATTTTTTTTATCTCTGAAATTTCGGATCTCCGAGATCTGAAATTGTGACGTATGGTAGCCCTCTGTGTTCTCTTTACAATTCCACTAGTTTAATCGAAATTGGATTCTCCAAGAAAGAGTTATGCCCAATCTCCCAAGATGACCTGATTATATACTTTTTTAGTAGAGTGAACTTGTACAAAGTTCCACATATCATTGTTTCGACCTTCGGACCTAAAACTGATATACAAAAAACTAAAGGCCATCCTCTGTCTGTAACTTCTTATTAAATTTCAATTGGATACTCACAAAGAAATTTATGATGATCTTCCCCAAGTCACCTGTTTGATATATAATTCAAGATCCTACAAAAAAACCTAACTTCCTTGGATAATATATCCAAAAATATAGCGATCCTAGATCTGAAATTCAAACCCAAGGTTTAGATGGATTTTGGCTCAAATGGGCTTTTGGTTTAGCTTCTGCAATGTCACATAAAAAAGTTATGGCGAAAATTCCATGATGACCTGTTTGGAGCAGTGAAACCCTACAATCCAAACCTTTGATACCAAATGTTATGAAACCAACTCACAAAAAGATAGAAAAGATAGATCAACGACTTATAAATCAACCACTTCGAGGGGGAAACCTCCTTTACATTACACAAACGAACAATTCTTGGATGACACAAATGACAATACCTCCTTTCTATATATAGGATTCTAAGAGGTCATAATATAATCAGAGCCAACATAACAATAATAATGTAAGGGCACAAAAATAACAATAGTGGGCTTCTATGGGGCACAAAAATAACAATATGGGGACTACATGGGCACAACAATATAATAAGGGGGTTGCACTAATAACAATAAGGGGTTACACTAGTAGTATAGGGACCTAACATGTAATCTTGGATTCTTATACTTCATGGAGAGGTATTTCTTCCATCTTTCTCGAGAACAATTCTTCGAATGGAAAAAGATTAGGATTTGGCATCGTTTTCATGGATGTGACAAATTGATGTGTAACAGATTACCCCTTAAATTACATAGTCAGAAAAGGTATAATGAATGAAGTACTTTATCATGTGAAGATTTAAATCAAGGAACAACTAGATGGAAACCTGCAAGTCAACAATCAAGAGATTATAGTACAATATCATCATATGATCATATATGAGGTAGGCATTATCATACTTATAATACAAATAAATCTAAGCATAAGTATGGAATTTACAAAGATCCATATCAATAAAATTAATTCATGGCGACCATACATACATCATGGATATATGTCATAGTCATGAATACTCAAAAATCCATGCAACCTAGATGTATCATATAAAATAAAGGGTCTTCATATCTATCTATCTATGGTACGAATCTAATCATGTGAATAAATGTCTTGAAGTCGAGCATGGCAGGAACCATCTAATTACCTAGTCAATGATGAAAATCATTAACATGTGCAAGAGGAACCACCAATAATGACAATAGCCCTCAAGGTACTCTAGTACAATCTATGGGGTGTGATAAACGATATGAAGTTGAACACCCATAGAATCATTCGATCATTAATTGAAACTGAGAAAACTTGCCATTGAGGCATGTAAACTCCAAGGTACTGAAAAGGGTTTCTATATCAATTTCCTAGACGATGTGTTGAATTCGATAGGAAGTGATCCATCGCAGGAGAGCCTATGACATGAAACAGGTATCGATAATTGAAGTACAAAATAGGAGTGATTCAGAACTGACTCAGTGATGGTTGATGCGATAGAAGGATTTAATGATTGCAAAATGGTTTGATTAAGGTTAAACTTGTCTTGAAAATATTTATCACCTTATAATGAATTGGCTACACTTTGACTCAAAACGGGACTAGAGAACATTACGAACACATTCAATGAGGTATGGTTGAGAGACAAGCGGATTTACCAACCCAGACACAAAAAGTGATGGGGTGTCATGTTCAATAGTGACTTGCTGCCTTTTCAAATGCATAATTTAAACATATATTTCCAAAATTTTCCCACCATTTCTATCTAGTACCTCTTTAGTTTTACACAATCTTGAGGAGGATAACATATGATTGAAGTATAATCTCATCCTTCGAATGAGTCCTTCAAAGTATTTTTAATGAACCCTAAGAAGGAGTGGTTCAGTCTCATCATGATGGATGAGTCCTCCATTATTTACGTTTTACGAGTTCAATAAAGTGATAACTTGACTTATTTTTATGTTTAAAGAGTTTGAAAAATAAATAAGAAGAAAACTATGGAATGGCATTTTTCATTTAATTTTAACGATTCCAAAAAAAGAAAAAAAAGATAACTCATCTAGTTCTTTCAACGTAAAATTTAATGAGGCCGAAGATGTTAATTTTTCTTAAGGCTATGTTTTATTTGCTTAGATAATTTCATTTCCTATTTAACACTTTAGGTTCACCCCATATCATCATTATATTATTCATATTTACATAATTATTTATCAACATATGCAACCATGTAGAAAGAACAACAACATTATCATTAATGCAATGGAACATAAAGGAACAATAGAAGAAAAGCATGCACACATAGAGACACCGAGATTGGTCTGAGACCAGGGAAAAACACTTTATTAGGAAAACCCCTGAAAATTATTTTTCTTCTTAGATCATCGTCAAATGATTCAAAAAAAAAGAGTACAAAGATCTATATATTTATTTATGCAACAACTAGTAAAACAATTATAACATCCATGAAATGAACCTAATCAGGCTTATACTCAAAACCCTGATTCTCAGGGTTGTAATGTATTTTCATTGTATGTAGTCAATAGTTGAACATTGTTGTCACTAAGAAGAGTCTTCAGAATACTAAAATTTCATCTTGTAGTCTCGTTCGCATGGAGGAGGAATTGTGCAAGTGACTATGGCAGTCCTGGATGCTCCCTGGTGGACTGTATGCATGTGTATGGGGACAAATACACTCATATCTACCTCAAATACCCATATGCACCCTATAGGCTACTGTGTGAGTGTCTAAGGCTTCTTAGATGCACCCTTTACCAATAAGTGTGTGCATCTGGGGACCAGACTGCCTGATCTGCTTCAGAAAGCCTAGCCGCTCCCTTCAGGCTACTGTGTGAGCGTCTGAGGCTACCCAGACACATCCTTGACCACTTTGTTCATGGGTCTAGGGTCTAAAATACTCAATTACGTGCATGCAACCAAGAAACAAAAACCATATATCTATGTGAGCTTCAACCCTGTAGTTTCAGACCTGTGTTTGAACATTCTCCATCATATCTATGCAAACCAAGACAATAGAAGAGAAGAGACTCATGGATTGATCAATGTGTCCCAATAATCTTGAGGTTTCTTCTATTTATAGGCTTCCATGAGGGTCCACTTGATGTTGAGGCCGAACTGTCCAATTGTACATATGCATAGGGCCGACCTGATCCAATATGCATGAGTGGGAACATAAATTCAAAAACTAACCTTTTATTGTCCAAATGAGGTGATATTTAGGTTGATTTCAGTCCTCTCAAAAAGAGGAATCTATTGAACTTATTATCTTCATCATATGAGTTGTCCAAAGTTGAATTTGGTCATATCTTGATAATTTTAATACTCCCTCTCAACTAGGGAGAATTCCACTTGTCGATATCTATTCATCAATCAGTATGCCATTCAAGTGTCATCTCATATCATCATTGATCATCTCTATCATGTATTTTTCATTCCATGACCATATCAAGTATCTCATCGTCAAAAATCATTAATGTACATCTCAATCTATCCCTTGCTTATTGTTGCTTATCTCTTTATTGTTCCTAATCATATGTTGAACATTCTTGAATCTAAAAGAAGAATAATCTATCATCGGGGGTGAGCTCAATCTACCACCCTCTATCCATCGGGCTATTACCTAGAAACTTTACCATTAGGATACTACCCGAGGATATCGAAGGGGGGATGAATTTGCGATATGTATCATCATCGAAGAGCATACCATCAAGGGAGCATATCTCAACCTAAAAACACAATGGGGAGCTCAATCTTAACCCAAAATATCATGGGGGAGTTATACATCTACAACCCCATATCGAGAAATATGATATCCAAACATGCAGGGGATCACATCTCAACCCTAGGACCACATCAGGGAGCTCAATCTTAACTTGGAACCACATAGCGTTATCTCAACCCATCCTATTTCCTATTGATATTCCCATCAATGACCTTGAATATTCATGTGGTAGAACACCTGCATCATAATCAAATTTGGTTGTACACCCCAATTACACTCTTAACCTATTGGCCAAATGGGGAGCGGCATTCCCGACAAGCCCTGATTTTGGGTATGATGCAAATTGGGGTATACTCAGCAAAGACAAGACAAGGGAGCAACATTCTCTGACCCTATGAAGATAGTGGAGTAGCATCTCCAACCATATGGGTAACATATAGGGGTCATACCCTATCATCTAGAGTTCCCTCAACCCCAGTAACCCTCTATCTCAATTCCTCGACCTGGGAGCTAAGCCAAGGAGGAAGAGTTGGCTCAGTTCCCTCAATTAGCGTTGCTCTCACTATACCCAAATCTAGTATTTTATTGTCTCTATAGCAATTGTTTCTTGTTCATATAGGACATCAAATGAAATATCATGTTAGATCATAAATAATCATATAAATCACAAAGGATACCATATTGATCCTCCCTCTCAACGAGGTGCCAACCACAAGCATAATCTTGTCTCGTACAACTACACTGTCACAATATATGAGAGTATCTCAGTCTCAACTATATATATGGGTTTTTCTGCCAATCGGATCCCACTCTTTGTCATTGCATTGTAACCATGTCATATCCAGATCATGCTCAGATAGCTCTCTAAGGAGCTTCTTCATCCCGCCTCACAGATAGCCATGTTAGCAACATCGTACTCATCCTCAGTTGTGTTATGGACCTCTCATCCAAGATAGCATGGAATATATCATACTAAAGCAACATCCAAATGTGCTTCATCAATAATACATCCATGCAATTACATATCATATAAATAATATCTTAGATCAAGAATTGATCATTTTCTGCAGATATCTCAAAAGATACTCGATGGAAACTCAATGTGAATGAAGTAGCTCAATCATGAACTCATTCAGGTTCTATGCACATTAAGTGTGTGTGTATATATATATATATATATATATATATATATATATATATATATACGGGTGGATTTTCAAGGCATAACATCAATGCTTCAATCAACTGTCAAATACCATGTCAAGTTCAAAAACATCTTCAACTCCAAATCAGAATGTCCAATGATTTACATTTCCACTTTCCAATACTTCTTCAATAGCTTCACAATATGGATTTTATTTTCCCAAATTTAGAAATTGATTCATCATGCCTTGATCCATTATTTCGATCTTCATAAGCCATATCCATCTTACTTTGATCATCATAGGCCCATTTTCTGTCAAGAGTAGATCATTCATATATAGAACTAAAACCAAAATCAAAATCATACCTTGGAACATTTCTGAAGTAGAGATTTGGATCAACACCTCATTATGGCTTCACCAGATAATGGTCAATGTAGACATATCTGGATCAAGGAGCTTGCTTCATGCAATGCTCATTGAAACCATAACACTTTACCAAGCCAACATGCCCAGCATTTCATAAATCAATATTGTACCATCAACTAAGTCATGTCATCAAATTTTAAAATCTAGATCAAAACTATTATCAAAGTCATCAATATCATAGTATCAATTCTTTCAACTAGGTGACAGGTAGAACTCATATCAAGTTGATGTTTCATTTATTATCATGCCAACAATTTGTCATCAACCATGCAATATCAATCCAAAACTTCATCAAGTCATTCTTATGATCATAATACAAGTCATTTATGTCACTAGATACAAATGAATACACCAAGGATAAGTCATGCAGGTTCCATATTTATATTGAATCACAACTATCAATACTTCAACCTTTTTCTAGGAATGAGGAGGCCAATCCAAAACCACTTTTTCTAATACCCACATAAGTCACTATGCCCACATAGCATTGACATCAGGGAAAATCAACAATCGTCAAATCAAATCATTAGTCATCAAGTCAAATCCAAATTTGTTATTGTATAGAGATCTATAGTCCAAAACATATCTCAATCATAAAGTCAAAGTTCTAAGTCATTATCAAGAATTAGGTGAAAACTCCAAAAAATTCTCATATATATCAATCAACCAAATCATGCCAAACTCTTGTATTATAAAATTCAAACATAATGACATATCTATATGTATGTCTTGGTCACCTGCAAACATAAGTCTAGCCTTCATGTTCATATTATGGAAAACATTCAAGCTTTTCATGCTTTCATATTTTTTTTTTATATGCAACACATTTGTAGTATTGACATCCTCCAGGTGAACATATTATTTCATGCTCTAGACATAATTGTTTTTTGTTCTGCAGGCATAGTCAGACCCATAGGCATTCCTCTATGTGACTAAGACCCATAGTTGTACTCTTCAAGATGTTATGCAAACGATTGTGGTGGAATCAGTCAAAAACTTATCACATGCCTTGGATGTACCCTTGAGATTGTATTCGTGTAACTGGGAGGCTATAGTCACACCTGTAAGCCTACTTCTATGTGACTGAGGCTTAGAGAAAGGGAAAACTCTCTTTCGATAGATCAGAACTTTGTTTCAGATCATAAATGTCAGATATTTTCCCATTCATGCCCATAATCCATATTTCAATAGTACATGATATACATATAATTCAAATGACAGTAGGAGAAGGGATATGAATGGAAATCCACTTTAGTAATCTTCATTCATGCCATCAACCTATCTAAAATGCATCAGCGGATCTATTAGATCATAAATTCAAACATATACCCATCATGGTCATAACATGCTCACATCAACTACAATATAATCACATCATCATATCAATATTTCATCAAGGGTTAGAGTCATGTGATAGGGTAAGCTGACAAGTGTGACATCACACTTCAAAGATCATGAACACAATATCACATCTATCAATTCAATCCATCAAGTTAGAGAATTTAGATTTACCATGTGCCATAGTTACTAATCAAAACATAACCACAATTAATGAAGGATCTAGAAATTCAATATCATAGTTATATTTCTATCAGCATGGTTACCATTCTTATCATGATCAATAGGATCAAGACAAGTCATTTAATAAAACTTTACCAAAAAATCAAGAGTGTCAACCCTTTGTCCATACTTCATCATGCTCATCACAAGCATTATCAATACCATTGTATATAGAAATCAATTAGGCAACCTTTTATATTAGATCCATCATGTCTTATGCATGTCAAGCATCAACAGTATCATTTATTAGAGTCGAGGTGCTAGCTTTCTTTATAGGATCAATATATCCAATAGATAGATGTTAGCCAAACAACAAGTATATTAATGCATCAACATTAGGTAGCCTCATAGAATTTAAGAATATAAAATTGTCCAACACAAAGTGCACCATTTCATCATAGGAAACATAAATCCAAGCCACTTTCATATGCATGGACCACTTGAGAAGGAGAAATTCTCATCATACCTTAGGGGCTTAATAGTTGAAACATAGCATTGAAACAATACCTTGTAGTGTTCAAATACCTATGCAGCTTCTGTCACATGTTCATATAGATCCTCTTTACCTTTTACAATTATAGCCATCCTTCTTACATTTCAAATTATCCTCGAGAAGGATCCATTCATCACATCTCATCAAGGAGGTTAGAAAAATCCATATAATCAAATACATTTGCAGGAAGTATAAGCAATAAACATAATAATCAGATACATAAGTCTAAACAAAAGTATGAGGAATAATAAGTCAAGAAATATGTATCTTCAATGAGAGTTGGTTCTCTCCCTCTTGAACTAGTCATCACCATCCATAGTCCACATAACGATGTTACCTTTAATCAACCAACTAGGCCTCCTAGGGATTATCCCATTTAGGGCTTCATCAAATCTTTCACAAGTCCTTGAGCATCTTCACATTGACCATACTAGGTTTCATATATCATATCGTTTCCGTAAACTAGGGTTTCTTTCAAACCCTAACCCTAATAACCAAGTTTCCTATGGTTTTCTTCAAACCCTAGAATTATTTTAAGTATCCACCATCCTCTTCTTGCTTCCATCAATGGTGTCATAATCGGGGGGATCTCCATGACTTTTCTTTATCCCACCTCTGATACCATGTTATTTTTTCTTAGGGCTATATTGTTCCTTTATTATAATTGCATTTCCTCCTTAACATATTAAATTCACCCCATATCATCATTACATTATTTAAATTTACATCAGTACTTATCAGCATATGCAACTATGTAGAAATAAAAACATCATTATCATCAATGCAGTAGAACATATTAAAGGAACAATAGAATAAAAGCATGCACACATAGAGACACCAGGATTGGTCTGAGACCAGGGAATAACCCACTATGGGGAAAACCCTTGTAAATTATTCTTCTTCTTAGATCATCATCAAATGATTCAACAAAAGAGAGTACAATGGTCCATATCTTCATCTACACAACTAACCAATAAAATAACTATGACATCCATGAAATGAACCTAATCCGGATTATACTCAAAACCCTAATTTTGAGGATTGAATTGTATTTTCAATGTCTGTAGTCAATTGTTGAACACTTTTGTCACTAAGCGAATTCTTCGAAATACTAAAATTTCATCTTTTAATCCTAGTCGCATCGAGAAGGAGTTGTGCGAGTGATTGTGACAGTCCTAGATGCTCCCTAGTAGATTGTATGCATGTGTCTGGGGATAAATACACTCAAATCTACCTCAAACCCCCAGACACACCCTTTAGGCTACTGTACAATCGTCTGAGGCTTCCCAAACACACCTGGGGAGTAGACTACCTGATCTTCTTCAGAAACCATAGATGTTCCCTTCAAGCTATTGTGCGAGCATCTGAGGCTTCCCATACACATCCTTGACCACGTTGTGCATGTATCCAGGGTTGAAAATACTCAATTACATGTGTGCGACCAAGAAACAGAACCCCTATATTTGTGTGAACTTCAACCCTATAGTTGCGAACACTTATGCGAACATTCTCCATTAGACCTGTGCCAACCAAGATAATAGAAGAGAAGAGAATATGGCTTGATCAATGTGTCCAAATGAGCTTGAGGTCTCTTATATTTATAGGCTTCCATGAGGATCCACTTGATGTTGAGGCCAACTTGTCCAATTGTACATATGCATAGGGTCGACCTGATCCAATATGCATGAGCAGGAACATAAATTCAAAAACCAACTTCTGCTTGTCCGAATGAGGTGATATTTAGGTCCATTTTGGTCCTCTCAAAAAGAGTAATATATTGCAATTATTATCTTCATCATATGAGTTGTCCAAAGTGGAACTTGACTACAGTTTCATAATTTTAAGAGGAGAAAGTAAAGCTCAGTGATTTTTTATATTTAGGAATTCTAAAAAGAACATAAAGAAGAGTCCAATGGTGTTATTTTTCATAAATTTAGTCTCCTAGGGTCGAAAAATGATAATAAAAAATAAAAAATAAAAAAATTATAAAGGAGAACTCTTCTAGCCATGATTCATTAGAGTATACATTTTTCATAATCCAGCTTGAAAAAGGGGTAAACTTACACCGAATAGACCCCTTTCTAATTCTTTTAATGAGTGTGAAAGGAAACAAATTCACTAAGTAAAATTTTCATGTTTAGGGAGTCTGGAAAGAGATTAAAGGAAACTCCGCAAAGATCATTTTTCGTATAGTTTTTACGAGCCTGAAAAGTGATAAAAGTATACTCGATAACTTATTCTCATGTATTTATGAGCACCAGAAGGAACAAAGACTAAGCTCGAGATAAGTTTCATTTATTCACAAGCTTGAAACATAGAAAAAATTATGCTTGAGATAGGTTTCATTTTTACACAAGCTTGACATAGAAAAAAAGAATATTTAGATAGGTTACCATGCTCCTATCATGACCTATAGAGGCTAGTGGATTAATTCCACTATGATGACCAGAGGCACATGCCCCCCAAATATTATGGAGAGAGATTTGTTTCATTTATTAACGGGTTTGACACAAAAAAGGAACTATGCTCATGAGGCATCTTTCATTTTTTAATGAGATTGACACAAAATATGAACTACACTCATATGATCCATTTCATTTTTTAATGAGCTTAACACAAAAAAGGAACTATGCTCATGAAGCTTGTTTAATTTTTCAACAAGCATGACACAGAAAATGAACTATGTCAATTGCAACTTGTTTCATTTTTTAATGAGCTTGACACAAAAAAGCAACTATGCTCATTGCACCTTGTTTCATTTTTTAAGAAGCCTCACACAGGAAAAGGACTATACCCGTGAGGCTTGTTTCATTTTTAATGAGCTTGACAGAGGAAAAGAACTATGTTCATGGATCTTGATCATAGCTTCCAATAGGACAAATCTCTGCAAGGAATACATGCCAAGGGGCACTGATCCAGGTGGATGTTGGTGGCCACCCACCTATCCCATTTGGACCCCCGCAACTGTCTCTTTCAGTTTTTTCAGTTTCCGTAATTGTAGCACAATTTACTATTTTTAGCAGTTTTTTTCGGGTCCTGAACTTCCGGAGCCGTTTGAGGCCCTAAACGACGTTTTTTGGGAAATCTACCGCCAACGATTTTTTGTGACTAAAAATCGTCTTTTCCGTCGTAGTCCTCGGAGAGATCTTTCCAACGGGCTATCATGCGCGTCAAACGGAGATAAGACGACCAATTCGCGACCCCGGGAAGTTGATGTACCAACTTACCCAAAAACGGGGCCCACAATTTGGCGTTTCATCTTCCAGGGTTAGGTTTTGGAATGTGAAGGGTTTTTCCATTGTTTCTCAACAATAAATAGGCCTTCGAGCCTCATTGTAACACAGTTCAGAGGCATGTAGCCACACATCTCTTCTCAGAGATAAGCTACCATCGCCCTAGCTGGTTTATTTCTATTTCCGGTTGTAAACATATTTCAGTATTTTCCATTAATGAAATGAAGTATTATTTCCGCTGCATATTTGGGTATATGGCTATCTCTGTATTTTATTGCGTTCCTATTTAAATCCGAATCAGTGGTATCAGAGCGTCTGCTTTTTCTCGGTTTTTCTTTGCATGTCCCCAACGAGGTCAGGATATAAGGAGTTAGGGCTTGAACTGGTCGAACCTTTGCAAGACCAGCCTCGAAAATCCCGACGGCCTCCCATGGCAGACGAGAAGAAAGACGAGGGGGCAGGAGATCCTATCAACATCTTGCTCGAAGAAGCCCTCGAGCGGCAACGGAACGCGATGATGGACAGTTTTGCGCAGATCCTTCAGCGGCTACCTAGAGGTGACGCATCGGCTTCCAGCAGTGACTCTGGAAACGCCACGCCCTTAAGGTACAAGTGAATTTTGAAATCCCCATCTTCGAGGGTAAAATAGACGCAGATGCGGTAGATAAGTGGTTAAATCTGCTAGATGGGTATTTTCTGTTCATGAATTTTCAAGTCGGGAAAAGATTGTTTTCGCTCTTCTCAAAGCAGCCCCCCACGTCAAGGACTGGTGGGAAACCTACTGCGAGCAGAAGGATGAAAGCACCGGCTCACTATTTTCAGCCGCGCACACTTGGAATGACTTCCGGTATGCCATCAAGGAGCAGTACTACCCTATCAAAAGCTATGAGGACAAATACATCAAATGGACAACACTACGGCAGGGACGAGATCAAGATGTGCCAGAGTTCACAAACATTTTTCATACCCTTCGCACACAGCTGGGTATCAAAGATTCTGAGCTGCATCTGGTACTCAAATACCGTGGATGCCTACACAGATACATCCAGGAATAGATGGAGTTCTTGAACATCTCCTCACTCGGCACAACATACCGATACGCTGTCAAAATCGAGCAAAAGTTCAAACAAAACAAGCGAGACTTTCGATCTTCTAATCCGAAGCCCAAAGGACAAAGCCAAGGCAGGGTGACCCAAGACAACCCGTCGAAGCCGCAAGAAAAGAAAAACACCACAAAGTCGAAGAAGGACACAGGAAAGTGGTGTGAGTTCCACAAGGGTCCCACTCATAACACAAGTGAGTGTCGGACCAACCAGTCACTGGTGGCCGAGTTGAAGGCTTCCGAATCAGATACATGTTCCGACCCTGAGCCAGAACCCGACAAGGAGAATGGAAAAGGGAAGCAGATCATTGATGCGGATCCCAACGCCACTATTGCCACTACCAAGATCCAGAAGAATGAGCCCGAAGAGCCAGAGGAGGGGGAACGTCTTTTCCACTCACAGATGTGGGTGAAGGGTTCGCCGCTGCAATTCATTGTCGACAGTGGCGGCCAAAAGAACCTTATTTCAGCAGAGGTCATGAAGTGGTTGGGCCTACCGACTACACCACACTCGCAGCCGTACAGTATCGGGTGGCTTCATGAAGGACGAGATCTCAAAGTTCGCCAGCAGTGTCGCCTTCCCTACAGCATCAAACCATTCACTGACGAGGTACTGTGTGATGTTACACCTCTGGATGTTTGTGATGTACTATTCGGTCAGCCATACTTGTGGAGGCGACATGCTGTGTATGAGTCAAGGCCTCGTGCTGTCATTATTTCTTTGGGTGATTCATTATACAGGATACCGGAGGTAGCCCCACCTACCGCCACATCTTTGATCACTTCTAAGAAAGGCAGTAAGCTCATCTCACAGACCAGGAAATTCATCTGTATGGTTCACTTCCAAAGTAAGGGGAAGATCGTTGTTACATCCATGACCCCCGTAAAGGGTTCCTCCACGCAGCAGCAGCAGCAGCAAAAGGATATGGTCATGAAAAAACACAGGAACAACTTCTCCTCACCCACAGGGGTACCACACAAGTTTCAGGTGGGCAACAAAGTCTGGTTGCATCGACAGAAAGAACGCCTTACCAGAAACCATCAGAAGCTCAGAACACTCCGACATGGTCCTTACACCAGTACCAAGGCTACGTGCAACAATGCTTTGA
>APFE030282714.1:12205-32137 GCA_000404065.3 Pinus taeda
TTTCATTTGTATCATCCAAGAATTGTTCATTTATGTAATGTAAAGGAGGTTGCCCCCTCGAAGAGGCTGAATTCTAAGGCATTGATCTATCTTTTCTATCTTTTCTTGAGCTGGTTTCATAACAAATTTCCACATTTGATGAGGGCTTGTAGCACTCCTCTAAGATGCACAAAACTAACATTCCTTTTAGGGAAATCTCTAAACAAGTGGCTCTTCCATGAGAACTCAATGGATGACATCCACAAAATCGCCGAGATATCTTCAATGTGTAAGGGAGGAACATTGATCTTACAATAAATAAGTTTAAGGATCCATTTAGCAAGCCATTTCAATTGTGCATATCCACCATGGACCATATCACATGCTAGAATCCATCTCGGACCTTCCAGGGGCTGAGCATACACCATGTACCCCAAATCTCATGAAGTGCCCCCAAAAATGGTGTAAATACTTTTGAGTAGCATGATATCGGTCTCATTGACATTGGTTGGTGTCCTAGAGGGGGAGCCTAAGGAGAGACCCGAGGTTTCACCATTCTAATATCTGGTGCAGCTTGGGACACTTCTCTTTTCTTGTTGTTGTGATATGATGGATCAACATGAAAGTATGAGGTGATCATCTTGGTCACCCCAATCTATCTGTACTATATGAAAGTAGAGAGGGAGATCCTTGAGTCATTTTATAGGAAGTGGTAGTGTCGTATGTTCATACTGTAGGGGGTATATAAAAATGAGGTGCATCTCCATATATGGCTCTTGTGAGTTTGTTGTAAAAAATATTTCTCCTGAAGTTGAATAAGAAGCCCAACGTTTTCTAGTTTTCCCTACACTCGGGTTTGCAGGGTATATTTGTGTTATTCTGTGTTACATGTGATTGGTTTTTTGTATTTTCATGTGTGCTATTTATTTGGTGAGAAGTGGGCTTAATTGTAAGACAAACTCTATTTAATTGATATTATTTATTGATTGATTGCTCCATATCATTAGAGCTATTGTTGAAATAAGAATATTTAATGCTTCTTTGGATTTTTTGTTCTAGAGTTGTATACATGTGAGACATGGTGAAGAAACATCCTCTTGATAGGATATTAGGTTTGATGGGAAGCTTAAGTTATAACAAAATTTTTTCTTCCTTTATACTATAAAATCAAATCCATCCTCATATTTATCAAATATTTACTTACTGTTGGAAAATTCAGTATGAACAGATTTTGAAAATTCTTTCTCGACAAGTCCAAAAAATACACATTCTGCATGATCATTCCGAGCTGGTTGGGTGGCCATGGTGGGTGGTTTCATTACTAAATGTTGGGGAGGACAACGATCCCATTATTTGTTTACGTGAATAATTAAATATATATTTTATATGTTCTAGTTATGCACATGTTTTTTTGATGAGATGATGGTTGATTTAATTAAGTTTTTACCTTGTTTGGAGATTGACATATGTGCACTAAATCCCCAAGCAATGAAACACCGAGTACTAATGTCTAGTTAAAAGGGGGGGTTCATATGGGAACGCTGGCATGTTACATGCCATAAATTCACTAATTTATTCTCTCATTTGATGGACTATAGGTACAATGAAACAAGTATCTATTAGATCTATCTTCATCGACAGAGGGAAGTTCAGGTAGAGTGGAGGAAATCTAGAGATATAATACGTCTAGCAATCAAAGATAAAACAGAGGTCATAAGATCAGAAGAAAATTCCATAGATGCATGCTTTTTTTCTTGCTAAAAAGGGGTCATGTTCTTATGATGTTGAGAGCATAAACAACATCAAGGTTCCCTTGAGGTACAAACATCTAGTGAAACAATGGTGCCCAAGGACCTTCCTCAAGTAAACACTAATTTTTGTCTCAATGAGAAGATACATCACATTGATCCATCATTGTTACATGTTTTGGGGCTATTTTCCATGGATGGAATCAAGGTTTTTTTATGATAGATTAATTGAATTGATGGAGTATGTTGAACCTTGTTACAAATACAAATATTAAATGTGGCTAGTCCAATATGCGCAAGGTATGTGGAGATACCAAGTGGTTACAAATTATATACAACTGAGAGACAAAGATAAAAATAAAGGAGACAAAGAAGGCCAAAAGCATTGGGGAATATTGTAGGGTTTATAAATAATACACAACCTGAGACAACATATAAGCAACCCAATTACGTATTTGAGGGACGTGAAGGAAACCATGTATTTGTATGGATAATAAAATCAATATTTGTAGGAGAAGAGTTTTTGATTAGCTACAACTTGAATGGAATAGATACAAGCATTGATATTATGGGGGTGATACATAACCTCTCATTAATAATTCTTATATTTTATTTTTATCATTCAAAATAATAATAATTTTATGTAATTTTGTCACACTAGTTTTAACTAGATGTGCAATTTTCACCTTCCCTTCATCCTCCTTATTCATCATTTGGAGAAAGTACAACTACTAGTATCTAGGAGCCTAGGAAGAACATGAAGAAGAACTATAAGATGAATAAAAACAAACAGGAAAACCTCCAACTTCTACTAGTCATGTTGGGGGAAATCAATGAAAATATTTGATGTTTGATAATAAATTGTTACCTAATTACCTTAGTAGGATGCAATTAAACATGATGGATTCTGTTAGTTTTTTTGGTTTTACATGATAAAGTATATTTTTAACAGGCTCTTTCTAATTCTTTAGCCATTACTTATCAACTTTTCTTTTCCCATTTCCAATAGAAATAAACCCATGAATATTGACATAATGCTCATACCATCATCCTTGAAAACATTTAAGACAAAATATTCACCAGTGCATAGTAATACCCATCCACATGGTAAACATTTTCCTTTACCTGATAATACCTTGTTCTAGCAAGTTGTTGAATTCTCATATAAATCTAACTAGGTCCCCATTCTTATTGTTCTTCATAGGACTAGGAAAATTGTAGCATAAGCTATGCCATTATTGAAATTATAGTTAGCAAGATAATTTCACATAGCTTATTTTGTGTTAGATTCAACCCATGTAGCCATGCAATTTATCAAAATGAAAGAAACATATTTTTCCATGTCTATATTTAATGGCATCTAGGATACATAAACCTTAATTGATGATATAAGAATGTATGAGACTCCATATTTTTTTATGAATGAATCAAAATAACTCTTTTGTTGAGGATGAAATAAAGTATGCATGCTAACATTTGCATCTAATTCTTGACTTAATACATGAAGACCATGTGCTAACTCCATGGCATGTTGAAAATGCAACAAGAAAACCCTAATTTAATTTTGTCCTTGAATTAAATTAGGAATAAAATTGTAATTCCACATCACATGACCACTTGTATTAGTTAACTAAGTTAATTTGAATTAGTTGGCTCAATTAATTCTAGTTGAGGGTTTAACTTGAGCCATTTGGAGTGTCTCCTACATTATAGGAGCCCTGGTTGAGTTTATTTTGAGTTGTAATTAATTAATTCAATTTAACTAAGTTAACATCAGTTAAACTAGTTCTAACTCTTGGAGGAACTAGTGGGAGGTCTAGTAATGTGGTGTGCCTAGAATGATCAACTAGTTAACTAATGATTCACTCATAAATAACTCATGCATGTCAGATATGAGAGTTACCTAGTTGAGATTGGAGTTGAGGGAAAATGTAATATTAGTTGTATAATCATATGAATTGTACAAGTGGTGCATGTAGTAAGAGAAAGGCCTATGAGGATTGCATAATTCATATTGAGGATTTTCGCTAATTAATAGGGGATAGTTCCCAAGGAAACATCACAAGGAAATAGGGACTGGGCAAGCGAGAAATTGGTTAAGTATTGGCTTGGGCTTATCTAGGAAGCTCTGAGATAGATAGAGATAGTGCAGAGGTTTCTCTAGCTTGAGAAAAGAATTATTATCTTCTCATATTTTATGACACAAATAGTTGGGGTTTTTAGCTATGGATTTCCCTAGGAAATCATTATGTAATGTGTTGATTGAATTCTTTCTCTTATATTCTTCATGATTTCACGACCATTTAATTATTTCTACTGATGAGTAGAGTAGATTCAAGTCTATTGTTTTAGAAAATTACAATTAACAGTTTGAATCTACAAGGAATTTCTATATCGTATCAAGTAGAAATCACTCTAGAAGAGGAGAATATGAGTTTGTCTTTTGCAGGTGAAATCAAATTTGCAATATCATACTTCAGAGATAGCAGGATGTCGTTCTAAGGATTGAGACTCAAATATGCCCTTGAGGGTAGTTTGAACTATATTTATTGGAAGGACAAGATGGAGGTAGTGTTGGAAGAGAACGAGTTTAAGAAATTCATAAAAAAATATATTCCTAAGCCTCTAGACACTGATGCTCAATATCTGAGAGAGTGGAGAAAATGTGTTGCAAGGGCAAGAAGGATTATCCTAGAAGGAGTTCAAGATCATATTGTCTCGAACCTCCACAATAAGGAGAATCCATAGGTAATATGGAAGGCCTTGATAGACCTATTGTGAAACAAAAATGACCAAAAGAGGCTAGAACTAAAGAGCAAGCTCTGGAAAATCAAGATGGAGAAGGGCGACACAATACCAAAGTACTTGATCAAGTTCACCCAATGTCGAGATGAGCTTGAAAGTCTTGGTGTTACAGTTGCTAAAGATGATCTGGGCAGCCTAGCACTTCTAGGCCTTCCCAAGAGATGGAACAACTACTAAGATTCATTAAATGGGAGGGAGAAGCTACCAAAGTGGGAGTGTTCATGGTCTGACTTGGTGCAAGAAGAGATTCAAACAAACACCAAAGATGGATCCTCATCCAATCATGATGATGAATAAAATTGTGCCTTAGTAGGAAAGGCGAATAAAGAGAAAGGGAAGTAATCCCATTCCAAATTAGATTCCAGTTAGGGTGGCAAGAAGAAGGACTTGTCAAAGATTAAATGTTTTCACTGTCATGAATTGGGACACTATGCCATGAAGTGTCCCTACAAGAAGGCCAACAAGAATCCATCAAGAGGATTGGCATATGAAGCTCTTGCTTCACAATTCGAGTTGGATTTCACCCTCATCAGTTGCATGGTTACATCGGTGATGGGTAGTGTGTGGTATCTGGACAGTGAAGCCTCATTCTATATGATCAACACAAAAAAATTCTTTAGTGTCATGGAGAAGAAGGACCTCCATATGCACATCGAAATGGGAGATGATGGAAGGTATAGTGCGACTGACATTGGTACTGTTACTTTTTAGAGGGAGTTTGGTTCTCCTCTCACATTAAAAGATTTCATGTATGTTCTAGGTTTGAAGTAGATTTGTAGAATTTCCTTGAAATTCTGATATGATAATAAGAACAAATTAAAAACACTTTCTTTTCTTACAAACACATAATTTCTCTACTCAATTTGTAGTGGAGTTATAACATAAATAAAACACAGTCACATGATTTAAGACACACACACACACACACACACACACACACACACACACACACACACACACACACACATATATATATTTTATAGGGAACCCAACTAGGAAAATCATCTACTTGATGAGAATGTTATTGATTGCAAAAAATGAGCTATTGATCTCTTACAATACATTATTTCAATAGAGAATACAACCTTCTCTTAGTCTTAAACTAGGCTTGAAAACACCTGCAAGAATACTAATCTCTGCTCCTCTATCAATCTTGTGCACAAGCTTCTCTTGCACACTCTTCCTCTCACAAGCTCCATGCACAAAATTTTGCTTCCTATTGCTTGGTCTCACCAACTCGTGCTCACCAAAACGATGATTAAAATTGTGCCTTCATTCCTCCTTTTAAAGGAAATTTGAATTATTAAAATTAGCGAGTTATATGTTTGGAAATTCTAACCGGTTCTTTTCTAGTTAACAACAATTAACACAACTTGCTAACTAGTTCCTCCTAGAATTTAGGAGGCTAACTCCAATTTTTATTTTAGTTTCTAAACTAATTCACACTAGAAAATCAAGAATTTGACTTTCAAATTCAACACATCAATTAACTATTTCATGTACTCCTAATTTTTAGGGAAACTCCTAATTTTTAGGAACTCAACTGTGCACAAAAACAAACTTGACTTTGAATCCTTGAATTGATGCACAAATCAGCACAAATCAAGGAATCACTTTTCTCGCTAATTTCAACACTCCCTCTTAGCGAAGAGGGTGTTCCTAGAAGAATCTCGTCCACCTGGATCTGTCCCCAACACTACCAAGTTCTCTGCTGCTCGACCTGCTCCCTCTGAACTAGAATAATTCCCTGTTTTTTTCTACAAAAACTTCTTGGAAGATCTGTTATTTCCCACCATAATACATGAGTCCATTACTTCCCTATTTTGAGCACTTACTACCTTGCTTCTCAAGGCTACTCCCTCTGAAGGCATGCATCTCGAACTCCACAATCTTCCACTATCAATTATCACATCTTTTTTTGTGTCACTAAACTTTGGCTCACTGATATGCCCTCAAGAAACTCCTTTGTCCATTAAGGATGCAAACTCATAGGGTGTTCAATCTACCCACTACTTGCCTCACTACTACTCCACAAATGACAAGTCTTAGGGTAATGGAGGTTTCCCACTCTCACTATAGAATTCCACCTCTACACAGTGAACTAGGGCTAAATGATAAGCCCTCTTGGTTGCTTCCTTTGTCCCTCCAAGGAAAAACCTCGAGCTTCAAAAATTTTTCCACTCCAACTAGATTTGATGTCCTCCTCAAATGTTGGACTTATGGCACCAAAGAAACCTTCTAACTTCTCTTCAAGCAATACATAAGATTTCCACCCAAACTGTCCTAAATATGGACTCAAACACTTAGAGAAATCATCAACTACATAAGGACATACATACTTTAGAAAGTATCCTTCTTTTTGCTATCTGAACCTCTTCAGCCTGTGCACTCCCTTTTGAATTTTGGTCATCCGGTTAGGGCACCCTATGGCACTATAAGAATGCTCCTACTTGGCCGAATTTCCCTTCTATCCCTGTACAAATCCCTTCTTAGAAACCCTTCCTACTGTGATGTTCCTTTAGGTGTATCGTCCCTTGACTTAGGTCTACTCCAAGACAAAAAACATGCCCCGATATGCTCCTAATAGGGGTCAGCCCTTCCTGAACATAATAGAGATACTGTAGCCTCTTCCATAGAGAATTACCAATCTTAGAACATGCACAAAACTACCATTAAATATGCCAGTGAATTGCTCTAACAAGGCCCACTCCTACACAAAAAGAATCCTCAATAAAACTCATCTTTCTCCCTTTGGACAAACTCTTATAGAGGTTCTGTCTCTCCTAACTCATATGTCTTTCTTCTTGAAGATTTGCACTGGTTTTGTTCTTAAATCTGTTCCAAGATCTCTGATACCATGTAGAATTTCAATGAATTCTAATTTGCTGATAAGAACAATCTGATATTGTTTTTCTTTTCTTACAAACAAAAAATTTCTCTACTCAATTTGCAGTGCAATTAGAACAAAAATAAAACACATTCACGCAATTCAAGACACAATTTTTTGATAGGGAACCCAACTAGGAAAACCTTCTACTTGATGAGAATTTTATTGATTGCAAAAAATGATCTATTGATCTCTTACAACACACTATTTCAATAGAGAATACAACCTTCTCTCAACCTTAAACGAGGCTTGAAAAAACCTGCAAGAATACTGATCTCTGCTCCTCTATCAATCTTGTGCACAAACTTCTCTTGCACATTCATCCTCTCACAAGCTCCACACACAAACTTATGCTTCCTATTGCTTGGTCTCACCAACTAGTTCTCACCAAAACAATGATTAAATTGGTGCTTTCGTTCCTCCTTTTAAAGGAAATTTGAATGGTTAAAATTAGTGAGTTCTATGTTTGGAATTTTGAACTAGTGCTTTTCTAGTTAACAACAATTAACACAACTTGTTAACTAGTTCCTCCTAAAATTTAGGAGGCTAACTCCAATTATTATTTTAGTTTCCAAACTAACTCACACTACAAAATCAAGAACTTGACTTTCAAATTCAACACATTAGTTAACTGCTTCATGCACTCCTAATTTTTAGGGAAACTCCTAAATTTTAGGAACTCAACCATGCACAAAATGGAACTCGACTTTGACTCCTTGAATTACGGCACAAATCAAGGAATCAATTTTCTTGCTAATTTCAATAGATTTTCGTTTCAGTTGCTATGTTGGAGGACCATGGCTACTATGTGATATTTAGCAAAGGAAAGGATTTCCTTCATCACATAGTCTCAGGACAAGTGAAGTGGATTAGGGTTCGAGTGAAGAACCTCTACAAATTGGATGTAGAAGACTATGCTGCTTTGATCATAAAAGTACAAAAGGTGGAGAGCCGAGACATTGCTGAGTTGTGGCATAGAAGACTGGGTCACTTGCACCATGGAGCTTTGAAGATCATGCAACATATTTCTAAAAGACTTCTCAAGGGTTCCCTAGAGTAGAGAGATACATGCAAAGTGTGTACATTGGGAAAGTACACCAAATCCACCTTTCATGATAATGACAGCCGAGCACAAGCGATCATTGAAAGAGTTCAGTTAGATGTGTGTAGACCATTCTCGACAGCTTCCACAACCAAGCACATGTAATATGGAACATTTGTAGATGATTTGTCATGTAAGTGCTGGATTTTCTTCATGTATAAGAAAGATCAGACGTTCTCTAAATTTTGTGAATTTCAAGCACTTGTTGAGAAAGACACTGGCAAGAAAGTGAAGGCTCTAAGGCACGATAACAATGGAGTATATGTGTAAATAGCACCCCATAACCCGCAACAAAATGGGGTGGCTAATAGGAAGAACAAAAGTATTGTGGGAGCTGCACAAGCGATGTTACATGATCATGGCCTACCATTTCACTTGTGGGTTGAAGCATGCAACACAACTGTATATGTGGAGAGCAGGAGTCCTCATCAAATTCTCGGGATGAGTACACTAGAAGAAGGTTTTTCAGGTAAGAAATGGGATGTGGCACACTTCAGGATCTTTGGTTCATCAATTTATTGTCATGATACCGAGGATACAAGGAAAAAGCTAGAGCCAACAACTAAATTGGGAATAGTGGGGTACACTAATACATCTCAAAAATATTGGGTGTAACAACCATCTCACAGGATGAAAGTGGTTCATAGAGGTGTGAAGTTTGATGAAGAGAAGGCCATGAGATGTTCCCTTAAGCGGGAGATTCAGTTACATGCAAATGAGGAGATTTTGGCTCCAAATGAAGAACCTCAGGATGATGTGGAACAACGATATGCAGGAGAGAAGAGAGTCGAAGAACCCACGCATGCAGAGACTTCTAGAGATGGAAGGAAGCACACCAGAGAGGCTGAAAAAATTGATGCATGATGCTAGAGAGAATGTGGGAGCACCCACATCACAACACATGCAGAGCATGTCGACATATCGGTACACTGGCTACATGGTTCTGATGAGCGAGAGTGTAGAGATTGAACCATCCTCATTCAAGGAAGAAATGAAAAAACCATAATGGGTTGATGCCATGGTAGAGGAGTATGAATCCATTATCAGAAACAATGTTTGGGAAGTGGTCCCAAGACCAACATACAAGTCAGTGGTGAGTTATAGATGGCTCTACAAGGTAATGCAAGTAGTAGATGGGAGCTTGGAGAAACAAAATTCCAGATTTGGGGCCATAAGATTCTATCAAGTGGAGGGAATTGATTACAATGAGACCTTTGCTCCAATAGCAAGGTACTCTTCATTCAGATCTATTTTAGCACTTTCAGCGCAGATGGGATGGAAGATATATTAGATGGATGTGAAGACAACATTCCTCAACATATTGATTGAGGAAGAGGTGTACATTGAGTAGCTGGAACGATTTGAGAGCTTCAACAAAGAGTCGCATGTGTGTAGACTCAAGCGGTCATTGTATGGATTGAAACAAGAACCTCGTGCTTGGTACATCAAGATTGTTAACTATTTCACCAGGTTGGCCTTCACCAAAAGTGATGCAGATGCAAACCTTTGCCATATTGTGGTTGAAGGAAAATTGGTGATTACAATATTATATGTCAATGATTTAATTCTAACAGGTGATGAGAAGCTGGTAAAATATTGCAAAGAGGATTTTGCAAGAGAATTCAAGATGAAGGACGTGGGGCTCATGAGTTATTTACTTGGTATGGAAGTATGGAAAGGATATGAGGAACTGTTTGTATTTCAGCGAAAGTATTCCAATGATATACTGAAGAAGTTCCACATGGAGAGCAATAAACCAATGGAGACTCCCTTAATAGGGAATTGGAGGAAGGAAGATGCTACTTCAGGGTAAGTAGTGGAAGCTACTATTTATAGGCAACTTATAGGTTCACTTATTTACTTGGTTAACAGATGATGAGACATATGTCTTGCAGTTAACCAACTTAGTCAAGCATTAGTTAAGCCAACCAAACTCTATTGTAAGGCAGCTAAATATGTGTTGAGATACCTCAGAGGCACCACTCAATTTGTAATTTGGTACAAATAGACAGAGGGAGTGAAGTTGCAAGGATTCATAGATGAAAATTGGGCAAGGATTCCATCCGATAGGAAGAGAACATAAGGGGGAATCCTCAATATTGGGTGAGCAATAGTTTCTTGGTACAACAAGAAGCATAGATCAATTACACTCGCTTCAGAAGAAGCATAGTATGTGGTTTCTAGTCAAGTAGCTTGTGAGGTTATCTAGATGAGGAAGATTCTTGTTGGGTTATTTGGTCAGCAAATGGATCCTACAGTGATTTATTGTGACATAAGAGTTGTATCAAACTCTTTGAGAATCGAATTTTCATGATCAATCCAAGCATATTGACATCTGTTATCACTATCTATGAGATTGTGTGTAGAGGGGAATCATGTTGCTAGAGCACATTCCTATAGAGGAACATGTTGCAGATATTTTTTCAAAGGATTTGTCATGATGAAAATTGAGTTTCATAGAGGTAGGATTGATGTAGTAGATAATCCCTTTCTTTTTGAGAGGGAATGTTGAAGATGCAACAATAAAATCCTAATTTAATTCTATCCTTGAATTAAATTAGGAATAAAAATGTAAGTCCACATCACATGACAACTTGTATTTGTTAAAAATGTGTTTTTGTTTTTGAGACCTAGAGGAACCTAGTAGCGCACCTAACACGTAACTACCAGTACACCTTTGGGGGGCTACGATCTATCTTCCTCCCCGTGCCTGGGTCGCAACAAGGGGATTTAAACATGGGTCTCTCAAGTTTCAATGATTTCACATATCTTAGATTACCAATTGAGGTTCTCCACAGGGGCTTCACTGGGGGATAAATACCATACCACGTGCATTCATATTGGGGGATATATATTGAGTAAAAAATTACATAATATAGTGAACATATAATAGGGCCTAAAGGATTTTTATATTGGCAGGTATAAAAAATGGAGCTCAAAGTTAATGAAAAAATATGAAGGGGTATAAAAAATGTTAATGAAAAAAAGGATAACTACAATATTCAATGAAATTAGGGGTTGTTTAAATTGGGAAGGTGTATTGGGTTCATATTGGTAGGGTGTTAAAAAATGTAATTTTTAGAGGTATTTTCCAATATATAGTCAAATTAAGGGTATTGTTTAATTCGAAATGAGAGTCTAACTTGAGTCATGTAGAGTCTCTCCTAAATTATAGGAGCATTGGTTGAGTTTGTTTTGAGTTGTAATTAATTAGTCAATTTAACTGAGTTAAAGTCAATTAAACTAGTTCCATATGTTAGAGGAACTAGGGAGATGTATAGTAGTGCAGTGTGCTTACAATGATCAACTAGTTGACTGATGATTCACTCATAAATAACTCATGCATGTTAGATATGAGATTTAACCAATTGAGATTGGAGTTCAGGGACATTGTACTCTCAGTTGTATGATCATATGAATTGTACAAGTGGTGCATGCAGTTAGAGGAAGACCTATGAGGATTACATAATTCATATTGAGGAATTTCCCTAATTAATAAGAGCTAATTCCCAAGGAAACAATGTAAGGAAATAGGGACTTGGGAAAGCAAGAAATTGGTTAAGTATTGGCCTGTGATTGTCTAGGAAGCTGTGAGACAGATAAATATAGTGTAGAGGTTGCTCGGGCTTGAGAAAAAGATTGTAATCTTCTCATATTTTCTGACTATTGATATATATAGATAGAAGGGGTTTTTAACTGTGGATTTCCCGAGGAAATCATTGTGTAATGTGTTGACTGAATTCTTTCTCTTGTATGCTTCGTGATTTAATGATCTTTTAATTGTTTCTGCTAATGAGTAGAGTAGATTCAAGTCTATTGTTTAGCAAATTATAATTAGTAGTTTGAATCTACAAGCAATTTCCACATGTCATAGTGATCTGGATTTAAACAGGAACACAAAAAATTACAAATATAACCATAAATACAAAGATGCAGTAGAAATAACACTTCATTTCATTAATATCAAATATTGAAATATGATTACAAACATAATGGAAATAAGGCTAGCTTAGGTGATGGTAACATATCTTTGAGAAGAGATGTGGCAGCTACATGCCTCTGAACTTTGTTATAATGAGGCTCAAAGGCCTATTTATTATTGAGAAACAATGGAAAACCATAAAAATCCAAAAACCTAACCCTAGGAGATGAAGCACCAAACTGTGGGCCCCGTTCGAGTAAATTGGTACATCAACTTCCCGGGGTTGTAACCTTGGCATACGATCTCCGTTTGACACGCAAAATACCTCGTTAGAAATATCTATCCAAGGACTAAAACTTTTGAATGACCAACATGGGTAATGGACCCATGTTGGTCCCATTTTTTTTCCCAAAAATTGTTGTTTAGGGCCTCAAAATGGCTCAAGAAGTTCATGATCTGAAATACTACCAAAAACAATAAATTGTGCTACAAATAAGGAAACTGAAAAACTGAAAGAAACAATGGTGGGGGTCAAAGTGGAATAGGCATGTGGTCTCCAATATCCACCTGGATCATTCCTCACCCCTTAGTAAGTAATGGTCCCCATTGCGTTGAGTTCCTCCATGAGATGAGGAAACTTCTGCTGAACTTGGTCCCTAGTGAGCCACTTGCCCTGGTGAAGGAGTTGGCTTTCTTTGAAAACTCGATATATTTGGATCCTTTGTTGTCAGGTGTTATTGATATGTGTGTCCATGATCTGATCAGCTGTGGCTTGTTCCACTCAATCTGGATTAACTTCGTAGGTGTGAGTTGTTCTGTAATTTTTGATGTGTCCAACAATGGTGGGAAGTATGGTCAAAGACTAGCTGTAGTGAGCTTCCCAAATCATCTTGGCTCGCTTGCTTGAAGGAACACAAAGGTGTCCTAGGTGGCATAGCAGGGCATATTGGAGGTGAAAATATGGAACTTGATGACTATCCATGAGCGTCTGGTATGTGTGGATGAATTCTGGGTCACTTTTGTAGAGAAATGGCCAATCAGAAGTCTCGTGCCCACAAGAGTTGAGCATGGTGGTTAATGCCATGATCGGTGGTCAGTTGAGGTAGCCTGCAACATTATTGGTGTTGCCCTTCTTATACTTGATGTTCAAATGAAACTATTGCAGGTATGTGGACCACTTTTGATGGTGATCATTCTGCAACTTCCCTTGCGTCTGTATGAATTTCAGGGGTTGGTGGTCTGTGTGGATGACCATTTCCTTCTCCAAAATGTAATGCTTCCATTGTCGATAGGCCTACACAATGGAATACATATCTTTATCATAAATGGGATACTTCCATACTGTTTCTGAAAGTGTCTCACTAGGATATGCCACTGGATGCCCTTGTTGAGTAAGGACTGCCCCAATGGCATAGTCAGAGGCATTTGTCTTAATCTCAAATGGCTGTTGCCAGTCTGGTAAAGTGAGCATTGGTGTAGAGTAGAGGTGATGTTTCAACTCTGCGAATGCCTTTCGTTGAGATTTAGAACAAAATAATTTTGCTTTCGCTCCTCCCTTGGTGACTTGACTCAAGGGCCAAGTGATATGAGAGAATCCCAACACAAACCTGCGGTAGAAATTAGTAAGATCCAAAGAGATAAGGAGCTCTGTCATAGTGGTTGGGGTTGGCCAATACCGAATGACTTGGATCTTGGATGGATGCACATGCACCCCCCGTTCATCAATAATGTATCCCAGATACTGAACCTCCATCATGGAAAAAGTGCATTTCTCCAAATTGGCACACAACTTGTGTTGTCGCAGTGTTTGGAGAACATGTCGGATGTGGTGGAGGTGCTCTTCCCAACTTTGGCTGAAGATCAGGATGTCATCCAAGTATACCATTACAGATGAGTTGGTGAATGGTTGTAAGATTTCATCCATCAGCCTCATGAAGGTTGCAAGAGCATTCGTCAACCCGAAAGGCATAGCCAACCATTCGAAAAGGACCTCCTTGGCTTTGAAGGTAGTTTTCTACACATCGGAGGGTTCGATTGGTACTTGGTGATATCCGGACTTCAAGTCGATATTGCTGAAATATTTCCCCCCTTGAGTTGGTCAAGAAGGTCATCAATCCATGGGATCAGGTACCTATTATGTATAATGATCTTAGTCAACGCCCGATAGTCAATACAAAGTCTCCAAGTCCCATCCTTCTTCTATACCAACACGATCGGGCTCCCACAAAGCGATGAACTTGGCTAAATGTGACCTTTTTGCAACAGCTCTTGAATCTGCCTCTTGTTTAGTCATTCTCTAGAACGGATTGCCAATATATTGGTCCATTGAGCAACGATGCACTTGTAGTCAGATCGATGGAGTGCTTGACCTGATAGTGCAGAGGCACCCCTATGGGGGAGGTGAAGATGTCCTTGTACTCCTCTATGACCATGTCCATCTGATGTTGTCGTGCAGAGGGGCCTTGTCTGGAGGTCATGACCACTGCCTTTTTCTTTCCTTGAGGACGTATCGTCAGGAAAACAAATTTCCTAGTTTTGGAAATGAGCTTACTGCATTGTTTTGCAGTAACCAAAGAGATGGTGGTAGGTGGTGTAACCTCCAGTATCCTGTACACCTTATTTCCCAAAGTAACAATAAAAACACGAGGCCTTGAATCATACACAATGTTATCACCAAAAAATTGATCATCTAACCTAAATTACTAGATGAATCAAAGTACACAATGTAAAGCCAATTTTACCCTAGTAAAATTGCTTTTACTGTGAGAAATTACTTAATAAACCACCTTAATTAAGTAATTTATAGTTAAACCCATCAAGAATAATTAAATAAATCACTATTTATTTGATTTTCTTCTAGGAATAATTAATTAAGCCATTGTTTTATTATTATTCCTTGTTAAATTTGACCCAGTCATGAAAAATAAACAGATAAATAATTATTTATCTTATTTTTCTCTAAGAATAACTAATTAATCATTAATTAATTACTATTCCTTTGTTAAATTTGACTAAATCCCTTAGGAATAATTAAATAAATCATTATTTGTTTATTATTCCTTAACTAATTCCTTGAGATAATAAATAAATCATTTATTTATTTATTTATTATTTCTAAATGAAGGTTTAAATACTTTTTCCCTCCTAAACAAATATAATAAAATATTCTAGGTGGTTATTCCAAGAATGGGATCAATAATATATTATTATTGCTCATTATTCGAGGGCAACTCAATATTTTGTTATAAATAGGAGGGTTTTCCATTCATTTTTCACTTTGTAGTGGCCAATCTAGGGTGCTAGATTAGACTAGATTTAATATCAACCAAGGTAGGTAAACTTAGAGGCACGTGTCTAAAGTCTATAGACATAAAAGGATCTCATCTAACTAACTAAGTGTCTACTGTGACAGGCTACAACACTCCTTTACAAGAGATTGAAATATGTTTCCTCTCACACCTTAACACTCACACCATCTAATTTATCTAACTGTTCTAAAGAAACAACGTGTTGCTAGACTGAGTTTTCAACCCTCTTACAAGGATATTATCCACAAAAGCTCTTTCCAGCTAACACACTAAGCATTCACGAAAATCAAAAGATCTTTTAAACACACTGAAATTTTAAATACATGAAAACAGAGTCCACAGAGATACTTCAAAATCTAATGATCGATCAAATCTTTTACAATATATTGTTCAATGATCTAGCAATCGAATTC
Source organism: Pinus taeda (assembly GCA_000404065.3). NCBI lineage: Eukaryota > Viridiplantae > Streptophyta > Pinopsida > Pinales > Pinaceae > Pinus > Pinus taeda. Next base: position 28,370 of record APFE030282714.1, read on the forward strand.
TCAAGCTATCACCATGAATATTATTTGCAAGAACTTCTAATCAAATCAAGAAACTCACAGGAAAGAAATTAACATTAAACGCTATTCACACTATTCAGATTCGAAAACGCTATGGAAATGAAAATAAAAGTATATCAATCTCCACGTAGGGCCTGTCCACGCTTCAATGGCACACTTATGAAACTTCAAGTGATGAGAATGTTAACGCATAAACACTGTAAGGGTAAAACGACGACTGTAATTAAGTTCTGAAATTGAATCACATGCAAGAGCAATGTTCTGGAAACAATACACAAGAATAACAACCGTTCTGGACAATACAATACGCAGTCTTTTATATGCTTGTCTCCTATCTTATATTCACTAACTTTCCCTCTATAATCGAATGTACATACATTATGCAGATGTTTCTGCTTTTAGAAAAAGAGTGATTTTTGTCTTTTCTAATCTTAACTGATTTCCAAAAGCAAAATGAAATCAGTTTGGGAAACTCTGGCTTTTTGCTACCTTTGTGACAAAAAAGGCTGGGTTTGACTAGCATAGACCATGTATCCATGAGGTTTAGATTTGCTGTTGAATAGATATTTCACCATGTATGTACATTCCAGATCATGTTCCTATCCTTTATTTTGATTTTCCTGCCATGCCACGTGTCACATCATAAACCATTTACAGGAAGTCATGACATCATGTAATTTTTGTCGAAAATTCCTATTTTCTAACATAAAAATTCACAAATTAAATTTAATGTAAATTAACAACTATAATGCTTTGATTAATCAATTTCAATGGAATATGAGGGGTTTATGGGAGAAAAAGATAGGCAAATGATGGATTTCTAGAAGAAAAGGATGGCAATGGAATGGTACCAACATCTCCCCCAAGCTCAATGATTTAGCATGTCCTCATGCTAATCCTGATGTGCTCCTTTTATACTCTGTTCCTGCCTATGATTCTGCCACTTGTAACAACACATCTATATTCTTCTGAGCTTGGGAATTCTTTTGAACGTGGAGCTCATGTTTCAAATTCTTGTATTTTTCTTTGAGAGCTTTCTTTTGAGTATACCATTTGGTTGCCCACTTGCAAATGTCAGTTTGTTCAGCCTTGAGTTCTTTGATTTGCTCCTTCAGCTTCTCATTTTTTTGCTGAATCTTCTTGCTGTGAGCTCTCAACATTTCATTCTCCTTCTTGATGACCTTCTATAGAATGTTGGCCTCCATATATTCTTCTTTTAGCTTTTCAATTTGTTTTTCTAACCTCCTTTGTTTGTTGGTTGCAAGTGTTGACTCTTTCCCTTGTCTATTTTTACTCTCAACTTCCATTTCGGCTTCTGGTCTTGGCTGTGAATAAGCACTGCTCTCAATGTCCATCGGTGCATTTGCATTTGACTCTGGTTGATCATCTTGTGTTTGGGTCTTTTTGTATTCTCCTTGATCTTCTTGTATATGTAGTGGAATTTTTGTCTTGCTCAATTTTTTGGGCAACTTCTTGCCTCATCTTTATTGTCCTTACACTACTGCTGTGTGGAGGAACATTGCTTGACTTGCGCACAGGGATTTCCTCATCAATATCAAGCATAAATTTTGAGCGCTCTTGCTGTTCCTGTTCATATTCTCCATCTTTGATTTGATTAGGAACCAAAAATTCTTTCCATGTTTTTCCCCTCCTCTGCACTTCAAATTCAATTAGAATTTTAATCAACCCAAAATGATACAAACTTTTATCTTCATTACCCTTTTGATTTTGAATAGTTTTTGACACCTTAGTCAAACTCTGTAAGAGGAAATAGGGTAGACTAATGGTGCATTTCCCTTTTAAGTGCAACAAGAGTTTGATGTGATATAGATAGACTATGTTGTAACGACCTTCACACGTAAAAAATTTCTGAATAATGTACACCATTTCATCCCATGGGTGCATCAACCAGCTTCTAGGGACACCCTTTTTCCAGTTCACAGAGGAAACCCTTGACCTAGACATGAATTGAGTCCATGATTTTTCCTTAAATTGTTTTTTTTTGAAATATTTTTCTCCTTCTGGACTGATTCCCAAGGTTTGTGCTATGGTATCCTCTGAAATCCTAAAAGAGAAGTTGCCTATCAGTGCTTTCTCTCCATTAAATGTAAATGCAAACTGCTTGGTTACTTCTTCATTGTTCCCATTAAACTTCTCTAGGAAGGATAACCATTGCTTTTCCCTTAAAATTGTAATACAATCATCATGATATTGGGCACTATCAAGTGTCATAGGCTCTGCTCTATTGGTCATTTTGACAAAGAAACCCCTGTTCTAACCCTTTTTTTTATGCTTACTAATTCAAAAAGTGTCTCTTGATTTGTTACCTTTGTTTTGTGCTCCACTCAATTGACCAGGTAGCACCCTTTGTTCTCGGGGTCTTCTTCTTCAATGGCTTGGGTAGTGACCGGATTAATGTCCTTTATGGTGGAGGTAGAAACTCATGGTGAGCCCAATTACTATGCTCTTCCTTTGTAGCGCCTGTTGTTCTTGGCCTTCTTTGAAATCACAGAGTTTGAATTACTAGTATGGTAACGACCTTTTACGAACTGAGAGTGTTATGAAATGAAACTTAACAACCGACCTTACCCAATTTACTATAATGATAATGCAGAGCGCATTCATATCACAAAGACAAAGGAGCTGTATTGGTTTGCATAGGTACAATCATGAGAACGCCGTAGACATATAAGGAGTGCTGGAGTGATGATAATGGATAGTTGTTGCATGAGTCGACTTGTGTCAACAATCGTTTTATAATTTGGCCGATTCAAAAAAAATGAATGAAATTATTTAACACCTGGCTCTCCAATGATTCACCACTTGTCCATTACTTGTTGGTACTTGGCCGATTAGGAAGATGATGGATCGAAGATAAGGTTTGATGGCCGATTCAAGAATGAGGAGTTAATGAAAAGGTTTGAAGGGTGGTGTAGGAGAAGATTTAAAAATCGTAGGAGGAATATGGCGATAGGCTAAAGTGTGTTGGGAAATGATAGTAGTTAGGAATGTTACAAGGGTGATGGGTATAAGGGTGTTTTCTTTTTAAATTGATCATAAGCAATCATAATCATCATATTTAACACTAAAATAATTCAAGAATTTTAAATGTTAAAAATAAAAATTACAACAATACATTACACTTTGTTGGTTGACCAAGAGTTGAGTTGACATGCATAGGTAGGACTGATATTTATTGTCCAGATATGACTAATATTCACTATCCATAACAGGTCCCTTCTGAGATGAAATTGGATATAACAGGTCCCTCTGAGATCTAAAGAATGTTTGTGCAGCTTCTTTGAAATCTGAAAAACTATGTGTGTGCAGCTTCCTTGATCTTTGGTGTTGATGTAGCCTTGATAATAAGCAACCTTTGAAACTCTGTTGAAACTTTGTTGAAGTAGCCTGATGTAGCAGTATTTAACAGGTCTCTTTAATGTTTATTGAACAACTCCCTCTAATATTGGTGCTGGTAACATAGTCTTCTGAACAGGTCCCTCTGATTAGAACAAAGACAAAAACAACTTCTTTATTGAAATACTGAAGTGCTGAAACAAACTCTTTGAAAATTTACAATGAGGAGATGAGATAAGGAAAACAAAAATTCTGATGCTTCTCCCCCACTAAAGCTTTGACTTGTCCCCAAGTCATTATTGAAGCGATGAACCAAACAGTAAACAAATAGAACAAGGAATTCTTACTAGCCAAAGAATTGGTTTTCAAGTACGAATTCTGGATTAGAGTGTG
>APFE030282715.1:7455-70825 GCA_000404065.3 Pinus taeda
ATATTAAATTGAGAAAGACAAATATTTAGAAAAGCCAAACTCACTTCTGAGGTTAAAAGAGCTAAAATGAAGCAAACCCACCTATAAAAATAACATAATTATCATAATTTATATATACCAAAGATGATGACCTTATTAACTACCTAATAACAAAAAGGGGCCAAATGCCAGCAATAAATAACCAAAAACACGAAGAAAATAAGAAGAAAGCACCCAGGATGCACAAAGGGGAAAGGAAGAAACCCTAAGATGACAGGGCAGGGATCCAACTTCTGCTCACTTTCCACCCATCATCTCTGTTGAGATTGATGGGCCTTCGCTCAATTTCAATAGCTTCCCTTAACTTGCGATGATGGAATCGATCCACCCTGGCAATGACTTTAGCCTCCTCAATGTAGACATGATGCTTAGTCTTGTCCAGATGCTTTGCTAAGGCTGAGGACTTTGTTCTTCCATGGTTCAGGTCTGTTACATGCTCGCAAATTCTCTGCTGGATAGAGCACCCTGTTTCCCCTATATAGGTTGTCCCACAAGAGCAAGGAATCAGATATACACCCTTCATGTCTTTGGGGTTAATAGGATCCTTCACCAACCGCAGGGAATTACGAATGGTTCTGAGGGGCCTGAAGGTAGAGGGAATATCGAACTTCCTAAGGATCCGAGCAATCTTGTTCGTGGTCCCTTGGATATAGGGAAGATGGACACCTAGATGGTGCTCCTTAGGCTCTTTCTTAACCAACGCATTTTTAGAGGCTTTCAGGAAAGCCTTCTGCCATAGGTGCCTACTATATCGATTTTCCACAAAGACATCAAGGAGGTGGGATCTCTCTCCATCCAGGCTCTCGTTATCCGAAATCCTGAGGGCACGTGTAGCTAGGGTATTAAGAACACCCATCTTCTGAGCAGGGAAATGATGGGAATCGGCGTGAAGATACTGCTTTGTGTGTGTTTTCTTATGGTACACCGCGTGGGAGAGAGAGCCATCCTTCTTCCTAGAAATGAGAATATCTAGGAAAGGGAGGCTACCATTGACCTCTTTTTCCATGGTGAACTTAATAGCCGAGGACTGGCTGTTAAGGTGATCCAAGAAACGATCTAGCTCCTCATGGCCATGGGGCCAGATGACATTAGTGTCATCTACATACCTTTTCCAAAGCTTAGGAGGGAGACAAGCCGAGGCAAGAGCCTTGGCTTCGAAATCTTCCATAAAGAGATTCGCCACGATCGGGGAGAGGGGGGAACCCATGGCAACACCACAGGTCTGCTCGAAGAACTCACCCTCGAAACTGAAGAACGTGGAAGTGAGACATACCTCAACTAGATGAGCGATATGCGGATCAGTTAGGCGATAGATCACTTCCATGGCCTCTTTAATCGGAATGCAAGTGTATAGGGAGACCACGTCAAAGCTGACAAGAATGTCCTCAGGGTCGAGCCTAATATCCTGGAGATCCATGATGAAAGATGCCGAGTCCTTCACGAAGGAATCGGTATGGCGAACCAGGGGCTTAAGCTTAAGCGCCAGAAGCTTGGCTAGAAGGTAGGTTGGACCCCCGATGGTGTTGACGATAGGCCTGAGAGGGACCCCTTCCTTGTGGATTTTAGGCACCCTATAGATTCTAGGAGCGATGGGATTGCTCTCAATGAGCTTACGGGACAGGTCACCCACCGAGTTACTAGACTTGATGGCGTGAGACACTATCCTAGAGATTTTCTTTAGAGGGTTTTTAGCAAGTTTTTTATAACTTCCACTGTTGTGAAGATGATCTAACATCTTCTTATGGTAATCGTCTTTGTTGAGGATGACCGTAGCCCCTCCTTTGTCCGCCTTAAGGACAACAATATCTTCATTCTGATTTAAGGACCTTAGGGCCTCAGACTCTTCCGTACAGAGGTTCCTCCGAGGGGGTTTAGCCTTCCTAAGGACCACAACACAATCTTGCCTGATGGTGTCCTTAATATTATCTGGCAAATCTATGATTCCATCATCGCAAGTTAAGGGAAGCTCTTGAAATTGAGTGAAGACCCATCAATCTCAACAGAGATGATGGGTGGAAAGTGAGCAGAAGTTGGATCCCTGCCCTGTCATCTTAGGGTTTCTTCCTTTCCCCTTTGTGCATCCTGGGTGCTTTCTTCTTATTTTCTTCGTGTTTTTGGTTATTTATTGCTGGCATTTGGCCCCTTTTTGTTATTAGGTAGTTAATAAGGTCATCATCTTTGGTATATATAAATTATGATAATTATGTTATTTTTATAGGTGGGTTTGCTTCATTTTAGCTCTTTTAACCTCAGAAGTGAGTTTGGCTTTTCTAAATATTTGTCTTTCTCAATTTAATATGATTTATATATATGTATATATATATAGATATTATCTCAATAAAATAATCAAAATATTCAATAAACATTCTTATTTACTTTTCAAACTAACCTATTAAAATTAGTTTTATTATTTAGTAATTTTAATAATTTTATAAACACAATATTATTTCAATAGTAATTAATATAGTTTCATAAGCAAAATAACATACCTTTAATAATCAATTCATATATAGTAAGTTAATAATTTATTAACTTATTACCATTAACATTATATATTTATTCATATTTAATCCTAACATCCTATTATTATGTAACCCTATTTATTTCTTTATAAGAATTCATTCACGCAAATAATAATTTTCAATAACCATTAGTTATATTTTAACATTATTTATTTGAATAAATTACTTATGATACTATTCAAAGTACCTAATTTTGTTTAATTCTAGAAATAAAATAATACATTATTATACTTAATATTATAAAAATAAAAATAATATTAAATTTATCGATATAACTTTAGCCTGGGTCCTAGAGTCAAAAATAGCCGTTATGTGGTCCTGGAGTCAAAATAGCCGTCATGTAGCCGTTGGAGTCTCTTCTCAGTCTATTTAACTTGCTAGGCCTGATCTGCTTCTTCAACTTGTCCTGACGATGAACCACACTAGTTGGCTTGAAACGCGTCGACAAATGTCTTTTTCATGTGATTTACGCTGAAGCTCTTCTTATAAATATGACTAATCACAGAAGCCTCAATTCTACAATTGCTTGAATTATGTTAGTAATTTTTATAAAGGGTGTGCAGTGAACCGCAAGATTCTTAATCAAAGATTGAAAAAAGAGCCTTCACCATGGATAGATGATCACACTAAAGCTGTCCAGAAAATCAAAAGCAAAGTCCATACATTGCTAATCCTCTATCTGGAAGATGAAGATCTCCCAAAAATTGTTGAGAGTGATGCTAGCAACCTTGGATGGGGAGGAATACTAAAGCAAGTCAAAGAACGGACCGAGAAAATTGTACAATTCTCCTTAGGTACATGGAACCCAACAGAGCAAAACTACTCCACTATCGAAAAAGAGGTAAAAGTTGTCTAGAATTGTATAGAAAAATTTGATATACACCTTGTACATAAACAATTTTTTCTTAGAATTGATGCTTCAGCCTTGAAAATTATTCTAACTAAACAAATAAAAAATCCCAAAGAAGCCAAGTTTGCTAGATGGCAGACACAATTGCTTGCCTGACTTCCTAAGCAGAGAATATCTGGAACAGAATGACCATTTTATGGTTATAGTAACCAAATGGAATCCAAACACTCAACAAGAAGAACTCTGAAATATTTCAGATGACACTCCTTGGCTAGTATACACAGAACAATGGAAGCCAACATGGCAACTCAGAAACACCAAGGTCATGGATGCCAACTTGCAGCCCCACATAGACTTACATCATCTAGTGCCCAAAAGGAAGATCTATCCAAAATCCAGCAAGTGGATTCATGACATGATCTACAAAAGATCAATATTAGCAGCTAATCCTACAGAAGAAGCTTTATATGAAACCTTCAAACATATAAGTGTAATTTTGACCAAAGGAAGTGATAGGACAAAGGTCTATCATAAAAATTACACTATAAATAGGACACAGGACCCAAACCATTTCTCAAAATACATGTGGCCACAAAAAGATCTAGAAATATTATTTCCAGACACCATCTACAATTTCAAAGGCTACATTAGTATATGGTGGGAGCTTTTATGCCAAGATGAGAAAACATAAATCCACTACACCATTTTAAAATTTGGGTCAACATTTGTAAATCAACTTTTATGGAGACCAGAATGGCTGAAAACTTGGTGGATGTGGTTCAGAGTCAACAAGATTGTTATAGATCCCAAATATTTTGAAAATTATACTCGAATAAATTGCATGACATGTGCTCAAAATTCTCATGATTGTTTCCATTATCCATATAAAACCATAGCAGGCCTAAATTCATACTCAAATGACTGGATATTGAAGACCTTTATGAGTGGATACTTCTAGTGGATTGTGTTAACCAATATCAAGCATTAGATTGTCTTGGAAAAACCAATGATTGTTAGAAGAATTTACTCAAAGGCTTGGGACACATGTGGAGCATATGATCATCCAGCACTTGGAAGATTCCCTGGTACAAACGCACTAGGGACATGATTAAATATCATGGGATCACATGGGATCCCGAGATAAAGCATCCACAGTGTACAATAAAGTCTCGTCTCTTGACTATGACAGAGACCAGATTTTTTCTTCAGATTCCCGACAAAAATCTCCCATATTTGTATAAAGAAATTATAGTTTTGTGGGATTCCCTTAAATCTCCACTTTGTATAATTGTCATGTACTATTCTGAGACTCAAAGCACTTCTCCGACTTTTGGTGTGATTTCATCCACATCTTGGAATCATTGTACAAAACGTGGGTTGTTGGAAAGTTGTCCCCTTCAACTCATCCTATATAAGGAGAGGAGTAAGGCTTGTTTGGGCATCCAAGTTTGGAGAGAGTTGAGTCTGATTCTTAGATAAATTTCTAGCTTTGCGTGTTTTGAGTCTGAGAGTTATCTCCCTTTTTTGCATCCGCGAACACTCTATTCGATCTGTTTGCATCACGGAGCAAGATCTCTTCAGAGTCGAGTTTGGAAGCCCACGCATCCAGGCCTAAAAACCTTGGTGAGAACCTAAAGTGGTTGAACTCTATAGGTAGAGTCTTCAAAATTTTTATATCTTCTTCAAAGACAGAGTCCATGTCGAGCTAGGAAGCCTCCAAATCTCATCTAAATAAATTTCTTCTTAACAAATGATATAATTGGTAAATGCCCCCACAGTCAATCTCTGGATTGAAAAAACTGAAGATTTTCAAAATTGTAACCATCTTCTGGAATCAATAGAAAAAAATATTTATGCATTTGATATATCCATTTGTGTCATAACTCTGAGTAATACTTTTTCTTCATGAGTATTGAGTTGTTTCTGAGTAGAAATCTTCATATTTTGTGAGAGGAGAGGTTCGCCGAGTGTCTAGGGACGTCTGCTCGCTGAGGCAAGGAGGTTGTTGAAGAGCATTAATACTTGATGACACAGAAGTTTGTGTACAGGTTCATGCATCACGAAAGAAGAAAGGATATTTTGAATAAGCAAGCTTTGAGAACTCTGAGGAGGAAGCCCTTGCTAAAATTGGTATCAGAGCCATAACTTTGGTTCTATCGGGTATTTATCCTTAATTTTTTTTTTGATAAAATGGATTCAGAAAGAAAATATGTTTCATTCAGAGAAATTCAATAGGAGGCACAAGACGACAAATTTAATATGACAAATCTTTTTCAATCTGCATATTCTAGAGAAGTTAACTCTGCAGAATTAGAAATAGTTTAAAGTCGGCCTTCAGCCCGATGGGCTTTACCATCTATAAATCCATCCACTGTATATTCAGATTTGTTTGTCTTTCATCTTAAAGCAGTCACTAGAGTAACTGCAAAATAATATGTGTCTCAAATTCAGGAAAATTCCAAGTTATTCAATATATCCCAATCCATATCTAGGCATTCCTGGAGGACGTATTTTATTGGACATTTCAATATCCGAGGGAACCTCTTGACCATGTCGACTAAGGTGTACCTTTTTTTGTAAATAGTCAATCTCAACCCGAAAAAGGGGTAAACGTATATTGAGGTGGCGTCGATTCATTTACTTTAATGAATTCAAAACTACAAGTACTCGACAATCTTTTCAGTTTTCGAGAGTCAAAAAAGAGCTCAAAGATGACTCTAGGGGGGTTCCTTTTTCATTTACTTAATGAGTCTGGAAAAAATAAATAAATAAATAATTATCTATTATATATAATATTTATATATATATATATAGTATATATATTATATTCTAATATATATATATGTATTAAATATATATTATGATTATATATATACATATATAATTATATATATATTATTAATATATCTATTATTAAATATATTTATATTATATATATATATATCTATTTATATATAGATTATATATTATTCACAATAAATCGGTCAATAATGATCACTGTTCACTTTGAAGGTCCCTATAACTGCATAAGAAACACACCCATCACTGATATCGAGAAAGAAATAGGAAAACATTCAAAAATTATAAATAGTCAAAAGTAATTTATTTTTTAGCATTTTACCAAAGTGAGCTATGAAAGTGTATTTTGTGCCCTAATTCTATTGATTTTCCAGTGGCTATTGTGGGAGATCCAGGGTACCATCTGCGACAGTTAAGAGGCTCATCCCTTCTCTTGCATTTTATCACTTTTCTATGCATTTTAAATGGTGATTTTTATGCTATAAGGGAGGATTTTGAATTTTTAGGGCGCCGAAAACCATCGCGGGTATGGTAATCGGTCCCGCGATGATCGCGCTTGAACCCAAAGGCTCACGCGATGCCATCGCACTGTTTGTAAAAACAGTGCGATAGCACCGAGGGTAGATTTTAGGAAAGAAAACTCTCTTTTTAAACAAAAATTGATGATTTTGATCCATGAAAAAGGCATTAATAAGTGTCAAATGATGTTTTGCAGGAGATCATGGTCCTGGAGTGGAAAGAAAGAGGCCATGAGGCCGACGACTTCTAAGAAGCTCAGGATCCTGAATGCATAAATGCTCTAAGGAATTATGAGCGGTTGAAATTCTTCATGACTACAGGGTTAAGGGCTAAGATGGAATCGTTGCCTTATCTGATCATCCTCTAGGATGTAGATCAAGAGATCTTCATAATAAAAGCCCAGGAACTAGAACTTGAGGAGATGAATATCTACTTCATCCGAGATTGTCCCAACGAGGGGAAGCAGTCCAACTCTTTGGATCTCACTAAGGAGGTGAAAGTACAAGGGCTCTAATCCAGAGGCATTGTCTCGGTGCCAAAATGACCAATGGAGGTAAGGTGAAGATAGCGACAATCACCAACAACCCCGTCTTAAGAACAATTTTGTTCACTATGGCATGTTTAGCTGGCACACAAGCCTTACATGAGGCTTCAAAATCTCAGTTCCAATATGCTATCACATGCTTGACCCCCACCGTCTTCAACTGGTGTGGAGGCCTTTTGGAAAACATGAAATGCAAATTGACCAAGGGGAAGCATGGACACTTGAAGCAATTCAGGTTCGGTTCTATATTGGTGACCTTGTTTTTAGAGCGAGTTCCCTTATTCTGGTATCAGTGGGTAGAGGTATTAGATCCTACCCCCCGAGATTCGAGACTCGTGCAATGGAGTCAAATCATGCCTCGAGGAGGAATGGGTCAGCATATACATTACCCACCACAATTCTTCATTTTTCTAGAACGCCAACTACTCGTGGTGGATGGCTACGGTTATGTTGGCACAGATTTCAGGTGGGATCCAACTCTGCCTCTGCCACTAGGAGAAAAATGGACCAATGCAGGTAAAAGCTTATTTTTTTGGGTTTTTTCAAGTTTTATGATTTTTTGTATAAGTGTAAAATGAGACTCAACTTATGATAAATGTGCAAATGTGGGACCAGAGATACCATCAGGTATGTCACCAATAGTACGACGAGTTGCACGTCAGATAGTGGGCATAGAATATGAGGAAGAGGTAGACCCCTTAGCTGAGATGGAGCGTGATCCAGGTGGATATTAGTGACCACCCGCCAATTCCACTTGGACCCCCACCATTGCTTCTTTCAGTTTTTTAGTTTCCTTAATTGTAGCACAATTTACTATTTTTAGTAGTTTTTTCGGGTCCTAAACTTCTAGAGCCGTTTTGAGGCCCTAAACAACGTTTTTTTGGAAATCTATCGCTTGCTTTTTTGGTTTAAAATTGTCTTTTCCGTTGTATTCCTCAGAGAGATCTTTCCAATGGGTTATCATGCGTGTCAAACGGAGATAATATGACCAAGTCGCAACCCCAGGAAGTTGGTTGTCCATCTGACCCCAACGGGGCCCATAAACTCTTGGCGTTACATCTCCCCGGGTTAGGGTTTTGGTTGTTTAGGGTTTTCTCTTATTGTTCAATAATAAAAAGGCCCTTGAGCCTCATTGTAAGGCAGTTGAGAGGCATGTAGCTACCACATCTCTTCTCAGAGATAAGCTACAATCGTCGTAGCTGGTTTATTTCCATTTCTGTTTGTATGCATATTTCAGTATTTTACATTAATGAAATGAAGTATTATTTCTGCTGCATCTCTGTGTTTATGGTTATCTCTATAATTTTTTGCATTCCTATTTAAATCTAGATCAGAGCATAATCTGGAGGTGATAACTCGTGGAGTCCCAGAGTATGCCACTATTAATGATGTTCCACTACTTTGGCAGAGACACATAGTGGGAGTCTCTGCGAGACTGCATCGGCTGCTAGGCCGAGTGATCAGAGTGGTCTCATGCTATCATGAGCACCGTGTAGGTTGATCGTTTTACACATTTTATAGGCTTTGAAAGCCAAGTTTTCCAGAACACTCTATTTTTTTATATTTTGATGTAAACACTTCGGTAGATGCGGTTATATTATATATATATATATAATTAATATATATATATTATATATATATATATATATGCATGTTTTATTTCCTACTTATGTGTCCATAACATGATCAATTTTATAAATGACGCAAATGCCTATCAAGGACAAAAATTTCTAATGCATCTGTTGATGTATTTAAATTATGTGGAATATGCTGATATGTAATGAAATCAAAATTTCTTTCCATCAATATAACACGTAGATACATACGCAATATTTGTGGATTTCTCATTGAGTAATGATTGTTTATTGTAAGACAATGAGCTATGAATCCAACTTGACAACTAAATCCCTAATGCCAAGAACCACTGCTTCTGACAAGAGTTCAATAACTGTATTGTATTAAGCAATATTATTGGTTGTTCGACCAAGGAAAATACCTTGTAAGTTAATGAGCTCAGCATTAGGGTCACAAAATAGCCATGCTGTAGAAGAAAGATTCCATGTGCTACGACAAGCACCATCAACAAAACCAACGTAATGGCTTGACGACACCAACAAACTGAGTGGAACATAGGGTAAGCAGAAAAACACATGTCTGCAAAGCAAAAAAAATGCACCAAAACTTAAAAACACACACTAATGAATTAACACACTAATGTACAAAAGTATTTACATGAATTTCATGCATAATTCTTCATATGGAGTCCATTTCCAGACTCGGGTAATCAATCAATAGAGAATAAAATCATAGTTTTACTGTTGACATGACATGTAAGCATTCACTCGGCCAAATAATCGAGTAAAACTCATAAAAGGCTATGCCTCCATGCCCTTCGGGCAGTGAGGGTTATGAGTCATAAGATGGAAACCCCATTGCGATAATGGGCAAATGTTAGAGACTCAAGGGAAAAATCTCGTGAGAGGAGGTGAAAAGAACTTAATCTCATGATAAGGAAAAGGTGTCCCCAGTTGAAAAATCTTAACACTTCTAGGGTGAACTGAAATGTCAATAATCAGGGTTTCTGTGATGTTCCCCATATTACCCTCTAACAAAACTTCTTACATCAAGATAGGTGTCTGAAGTGGAGGTGTAGGATAATGAGAAACATACGCTTTAAAATAGGAAGGCATCTCATCAAGGCTGGGAAGAAATGGAGAATGATGATGTAGACCGTTCCATGGAGTTTCATCCAGAGACATGGCCTCAACAATACTCTCATCAATGGGGAATGTCTCATTAAAAGGATACGGAGAATACCAAGAACCAAGCCAAGGAGATGGCACATAAGTGTCCAGGTTCATATTGAAAATAGTATGACTATCTAAAGCAGACATTGAAGCCAAGACAATTTCTTGATAATTTTTCTCCAATGGACTTAAAGGCATAACATCGCCAAATGAATCAATCTGATCTACAGTAGGGATAATACAAGGATCTATAGAGACCGAGATCATATTGACCGAATGAACATTCAAAGGTGGGAGAGTAAAAGTAACCATTAAAGCAAAGTATTTGAAGATACCTGTCCCCACACTCTCGTAAGGAATCTTAGTATTTCCCACGTAAGGGACATTGTCGTTTGATGAACTAAAAGAAAATGAGGACAGTTGATCAACAGTGAAAATTTTTCCTTCATGAGGAAAACAAATCATGTAGAACAAAGAAGACACCACACAAAAGATAGCGGGGGTCCAGCTTCGCCCGAGAAGCATATTGTAGTTGAGATTTGCATCTACAACTTCTACTTCTAATTCAACGGTCTTTCCTTCTAATGTAATCGAAAAACTCATGAGAATACCGTAAGGACGTGAGCCTCTGGCATCAAAGTCTTGCAAGGTGTTCAGAGATTGGTTAATAGAAGGAGATCCAATGGCCTTCCAACACGAAATAGACATGATGCAAGTAGAGGCACCTTCGTCAATAATAGTTTGATGGATCACCTTTCCTTTGATAAGAACCTGTATCAGAAAAGCAATCTGATGAGGAAGATGAGGCATGTGGTTCTTAAGATCGAAGGTAATCAGACTCGAATCAGAAGGATCAATAGCACCTATAGCAAACAATAGTGAATTTCGCTGCATTGGAAAGGATTGGAGAACCTCCAAGGCAGACATCGCCGAAGGTGTCTGAGAGAAATCCTCAACAATATTGTAATCTTGTGTAGCTCTAGCATTCGAATTAAAAGATGACTTCTAAAGAACACCTTTGGGAGGTGGTTAGATACCAGACTCACTGTTAGGGAGCTCACTATGGAGCGGACCAAAACTGGACGAAGTAGAAGTAGAAGGAATATCAATAACTTCTTTCTCCATCGTCTACTTAGGCATGGTTTGATAGTCCTTACTTCGAGTAGCGATTGAGATAGGTGATGAACCTTGCGTCATGAACACTTGGGAACCTGAGTAAGAAGAGGAATGTGGTTGGTCTACCAACTGCATCTGTTGAGATGGAAAAGGTTCTTTTATGACAGCCAGGGTCCCTTTCAGCAAGCAATTAACTTCAGAACGTTGCAGGCAATCCTTAGTGTAATGATCCTCCTCACAAATGAGGCAAGGATATTTCGGTTTTCTCTTAAAAGCATCATCAACAAATGATTTAGGAGGGTCTTGTTTTGGGGCATTGGCCTTGGCCTTACCTTTGCTCTTCTTTTTACCTATAGAGGCCTTATCTGTTGCGGTAGACTAAACAACATGTACCTTAGAGGTTTTACCAAAACTAGATGAATTATTCGAGGGATTATTGGAACTAGTGTTTGAGACAGATTTCTGCTTCAAAGAAGCTTTTGCAGAAGTCTGAGACACAGAACAAATCACACCATCAACAAGTGGTGTATTCAGAGACTTTGATGCTATCAAATCCGATGATGGTCTCAGAGCATCAGGTAAAATCTCTCACAATGTGCCAAATTGCGAATAGACCAAGTCTAAATACTAGGCATGGGCGATAGCTTTCTCTTCAGTAACACATCCACCCGTAGCTATATCCTTAGAAATTTTGTTAACGAATGATTTTGTAAACCATTCTGTCAACAACTCATCAGCAATTTCAAATTTGATGAGGCGACACCTACGTCTCCATTCATGGATATGATCCAAAATGTGGGTCATGGTGTCTTGCTTAAGGGATGTAAGCAAATGAGTGTCAATTTCATATCAAACCGGCAATTGGAAATGAGTGAGGAAAGCCATAGCTATAGAGTTGAAGTCACCGTAGGTACCTCGAGGCAACTCGATATACCATTTAGCGGCAACACCTATGAGAGTTATTTGAAAGAGTCGAAGACAGATAGAAATCGACATACGAATTGGAGGAGCACCATAGGTGATATGTCATCATGTGGGCTTGCATGTCCTCCTTATCCTTTCCCTCGAATTTGGGGCATTCACTCAGAATTTTTGTTGGAACTGGAGGCCAGTAAGACGAATGAAGAATGGGATCATTCGTGAGCCTCGAGACATTTGGCAGCTCCAACATAGCTGAGAAAGGAAGTTTCGTGTTAAACGACATATAAGGCCTTTGAGGAGACCCAAACTGTGGATTCCATCCTTGTTGGTAAGATTTTCGCCGCACAATGGAGGATTTTGTCCATATGGGACTTGATTTTGTCCCCATTGAGGGTTACCTTGACCGTAAGGTGGATTCGGTCCAGGGTAGGCTTGATATTGTCCTACCATAGGCCGTTGATAAGCATTTTATGTGGCATACGGGTTATAAGGTTGTTGAACCTGTTGACCCTAGACGTAAGGAGATTGACCCTACTGCTACAAGGGTTGACCTTGGGCTTGCAAAGGTTGACCTTGCTTATATGAGTACAAAGCTTGTTGCCGCCAAGGTTGACCTTGTTGTTGCAAAGGCTAACTTTGCTGTTGTAAAGGTTGACCTTGCTGCTACAAAGGTTTGCCTTACGAAGACAAAGGTTGAGAAGACTACTGAACATACTAAGTTTGTAGCTGCAAAGTCTGTTGCGACTACAACAAAGGTTTCCCTTGTTGTTGTAACAGTTTCCCTTGCTGCTGCAATGCGTGTCGTTGCTACTGTGAAGGTTGCCCTTGCTGCTGCGAAGGTATCTGGACAGTTCCTCGAGTTATACCCTAAGGGTATTAATATTTCTCGAATTGAATCTGGCCATATCCACCAGTGATATTAGATTGACCAGGCTGGACATAAGCTCCCCCCCTTGAGGAATGTAAGACAGATTAACCAAGGCTTGCGAACCATATGGATAAGCCTATTGGAGTGGAACTTGAGCCATATAAGGCTATTGATATTGGATGTTACCTGACCCGAATGGACTAGCAGGGTTAGGAATAACACCATAATAAGGTTGATTAACTCCAATCATGTGAGTTTGTAATCCGCTCACATTAGTTTTGCCTGACACAAGAGAAGTATTTAGATCTTGCCCCCCAGGCGGTGGCACATTTAGTCCACTTGATGGAGGGGTAGAGGAACTTACCAAAACCTAACCCGAAATAGTCGATTGAACTGGAAGGGTTAGTTGAAACGACGAGACAGGCTATGACAAAATGGTAGGTTGAACATGAATTGAGGTGACTGCAGTTTGTACAAAAGTTCGGGAGGTTGTGTTCAGAATGAATCAAACTGATGTAGGCATAGCATTAGAAAACAAAATGGGGTTTTGATACAATGAATAGGCACTAGGAGTACTTGAAACTAACTGAGCTAAGGTGGTATAACCATGTGGCAACATGGGTCCACTAGGTTTAGGAAAGGTGAGAGACGGGACTCTTGTTGTATAAGGAAATCCTTCAGGAGAAAATTCATATCCTTGCTCATCATCGACATGAGGAGTATGGGTAGAAGAAACTTCTGAATGACCCGCAGAAGAGACTGGGATTTCACCTTCTGACTCCATATATGGAAACAATTAGTGATGAGGAACCCGAGATGTATGAGGAGATAACTCCAAAGGAATACCAGGCCAATTGTAGGGACTGTAAGGACGCTGAGGAGATATCACAACAAAATCGAACAAAGGATTCGACGATTAGCCAACAAGCCTCTGCAGAATTTCAGGAGTCTGAATAGGATTATCAAAGGTATCCGGATTAGATTCTTGAGGTGACCAGGATCTGATAGAGGTAGACGAGAAGATAAATGTTGGATGCTTGGAATAATTCCAAGTTCAAAACCTTGATCCTTAAGTGACTAAGGAAGTTCTAGATGAACTCCCTGGGAGGACCCTTCAGTATCAGACAATGAAGGGGAACTATGAGATGAACTTAATGGTTCAGCCACGATGACTTCCTCTCAAAAGAAAAAAAGGAAAGGAGATTCGTTTAGGGCTTTAAAAATCTTGAAATTAACTTAGAATTACTCAATATTTGTCCAAGAAGCAACTGCTTGGGTTCGACATGTTTATTGTGGACTGTTATTTTTATAAACAAAAACTTTGTCTTTTCATCTTGTAAGAGTCGAGAAAAGGATGAAAAGGTGACCCTAGTTACTTTCAATGATTTAGCGAGCTTGAAAGGACAAGTTGCTCGATGATGTTTTCAAATTTAAGGAGTTTGAAAAGATTGAGATGACTGCTTAGGTGAATCTAGGTAAAAGGAGTACCAAGCAACCGTGAGCTGCAATATACCCCTCAACAAATAAATTTACCAAGGACTTGATGTACATGCAGGCAATTTCCCCGAATGAGGAGTTCGGTGTATCACGTTTACAGGGCAGTAGACTCGACTTCCTATGGATAAAGGTTTGCAAGCTATGGGGGTCTCCCTTTATATACATAATGGTACAAGGAGCACAAGTCCGTGCTAGTCCTATCTAATGCTGAAGTGAACGACAACTGCTAAGATTTAAAGATGCTGGAACACGTCTCTAACCTAGACCACTAAATATGAATGTTAATGTTTCAAATTCTCCTTAGATTAATTGATACATTTTAAAGTTGATCTTGGAATTATGTTTCGATTTCAAGGCTTTAACGATGTTACCTGTTCCTAAAATGTAAACTATATGATGAAATGAAATCCTTCAATTCAATGCAAGCTATCTACGTAAGGAAGAAGATCACTCAAATCATGCATCAAACCAAATGCAAAAGTGCATCCATGACAATCTTCAAACGCTAAATGAAAAATATGAAATCTAACCTTTCATATGATAAGAAAATGCAATGCCAAAACAAACCTTAAGATATAATGATGATTTTTATCTTTTCTCTTAAATGAAACTAATGTAATCTAGTGCAAAAGTAAAAGAGAATACAAGCAAACCAAAAAATATGAAAATCTCTTTCACATAAATGATTTGAATGCAACTCAAAATTATTTGAAAACTATGAAAAGATAAACACTTTCACTTTCTCTTTTTGAAACACAAAACTCAAAGCAAACACATCCTTTTGATTCAAATGAGACAATCAATTTGTAATCTATTGTTTGTCAAACAAAACTTAAGTGACTTTCACAGTATCTACTAATGAAAACAACTTAAGACACAAGAACCAAAATTGATCTACAAAGAACATATGAACACACAAAGACTCTTTAACACAGGTAATTGACCTCTAATCTCTAATGGGAAGACCAACGAGTGGACGAAGGTTTACCTAGAAGACCTAGAAACCTAAAAGGTTAATCAAACTTCAAGCACCCTCAAACCAAGTTAAAAGGTAATTGCAATCAGACAATAAGGGAGTCAACCAAAATCACATTGGTAAATCACTGGGAGAAGGCCAACAGAACTGAAAATAAGAAGACAAACCCTAAATTTCTTAATCTTCCGCAATCATCACATCTGTCAAGAGGAAAGTAGTGATCATTGCTACTATAATCAACAAACCTGTGATATCATCAGATTGTCACGGTCAAACCCGTGACGGTCGAGAAAAACAAAGAAGAAACTCAAAATATTCAAGAACAACTCAAATCAACAACCTTCAAGCATCTACCAGAAAGTGACATGACTACCGACAAGTAATGAAGTCTAAAAATGAATGGTTGATCAAACTCGTCAAAAGACAAGGTGAAGGAAGGGAAGGAAAGGGTCAAAGGCTCCCCAGTGGAGTCGCCATTTTGTTGACAAGGTTAATCCTCTCTACAAACAGAGATGATCCCTCTAGCCCAATGAGTGGGTCTAGCAACTGAAGTGACAATCAACTAGACATATTCCTAGGTTATAATTGAAAAGTAGAACGAAAGAGATGACCTACCTCGCTCTGATGCTATTTCGATTTCCTTTGTTGAGGGCCTTGAACCACTTGTGTTATGAGCTTATTCCTTCTTCTCTCAGCTCAAGTGATCAAGAGACAATAAAGCATGCCAAAACCAATTGAAAATCCAATAACAACCTACTTAATTGATCAAGGAATGCCAAGCTAATACATACATGAACATATATATTTTGGGAAGATGAACCAACAGTTGTATATTATTTAAGGAATAAAGGGAAGCTTACGACCATAACCTTGATGTTGAAATTCTCTCCTTGAGTGGCAATTCAAGTCCAAGCCAAGAAACTCTCCAAACACTCCTCCAAGTTTAATGAATAGCCTCTAGGCACAAGCTCAACATAGGGGTGCAAATTAACATAGACCAACCATTTGGGAATGGGAGAGGGAGTTAGGACTTCTCCAAAGATAGGATTAGGCCCACATCTCAAGGAGGTAGCTCATAGGGATAAGACAAAGAGGTCAAGATGGGAGGATTCGACCTCATCTATGTGAAACCACCTCCAGCTCGTTGCTCTGGAAGCTTCTAGATCACGAAGCTTCTCATCTCCTTTGGGAAAATTACCTTTTTGGGATCATCATGGGTATGCAAGGGAACAGAACGATGCCATCACAGGTTAAACACAGTGAAACATGCGACTAACGTTGTTTTAAACCTCATAAGAGCGATCACTCTCATTTTAGGGTTTTAAGAGCTATTTCTTCAGGGAAAGCTCAAGGTATTTCCCAAACAAAGTCTTGGGAGGGATTTGAGCTGTATACATGGATGAGCATATTGTATATGGGTCATGTTTTGGGCACTTCGTGGCATGTCATAGGGAAGTACAGGATGCGTGACAAAATATTCTGTAACAAGTCAGGGAGGAGTATCGGCGGAGGAATAAGAATTTACTTCGTGCGATCGTCAATCGCCGATCACCAATACCCTGTGGTGACATCATCACTGCCACATGTCACCCTGTGAGTGGTGACACGTGACACCCATAAATGGCCTTGTTTCACCCATAAAAACACTGAAACTAAGTGACACGTGTCATTTGCCACGTTAACATCTGTATTGCCATGTGTCCTCTATACTGCCACTTGTCATCTGTACTACCACATCATTGATGATGTTAGCTGCCATGTCATACATTACGGGGCAATGGGATTGTGCCATGTGGCCCCTTGGAGGAGAGAGAAAATGGGCCACCCGGCCTTGGTTTTTTCATGAATTCCTTTGTTAAGCCTTTTTTGCGATCCCCAACGATTTAACATTATATCGCAAATCGATGATAATGCAAGGTTTTGGAGCATGTGGGATTGCGATGTTGCAAGATGTAGGATCACGAGACTGCGATATAGCGATATTGCGGGATGTCGTACTGCAGGACTATGGTACTGCGAGATTGCAGGACTGCGGGTCTGTGGGATCGCGGGACTGCGGGTCTGCGGGATCATGGGATGTGGGGTTGCGGGATGTACTGTGCCCGGCATGGGGGACCGCGAATATGCAGGACTGCCCACTACCGATCGTTGATAATCCATACCGCCACATGGATGAGAGAGAGGGGGTGGCCTTGCTTTGGTTTTTTTCTGCATTTCCTTTATAAACTCTTTTCGGCCTCCCCCGACGATGTTATACTATATCACAAATCGCAACACCATGAAACTTTAAAGTTAGGACCCCGCCGATCACTGATACGTCGATATGCCGGTGTGCTGATGATGTGGGACTGCGGGGGTGGGACTGCGATATTGGCGATCGGTACCATAACTGCCGATAACCTTAATTTTGTGCCCCGGGACCCCGCCGATGGCCAATTGCGATTGTGATTTGCCCTTGAGTCTCCGATTGTGATTTGCCTTGCTCCTTTGGGGTTTTCTCTTTGTTTTCGAGCTTTCCCAAGGGTAACTTCAACATGCTCTAACTTCTGCTCCAAGAATCCATTTTTGGACTTCCATATACTGTTGGAAAGCTCTTTCTGAGCACTAGGCAATGGAGAGGGTTTGATTAATCTCTGTTAGAAAAACACATAAAGCATGAAACATAAAAATGACACATTTCATACACTAAATTATATAAACTCAAATATAATGTTGTGAATGGTTAGTTAGAGAAACACATAAAATAAAAACCACCTCTATTTATGAACTCAAATATTTATAAAATATCCAATATAAATATTTGCTCGGTATATTGCAACATACAACACCAAAAATACAAAACGCTTCCATTCATATTACACTTGAGCCGCGCAATCATCCTCAATTTCTTACTAGGCCACAATAAAAAAATTATATACATGATAAACTAATATATTATATAATGTTTTATTATTATTATTAAAATTAGTATAAATTTATTTTAAATACAAATTTAATATGAGTGGGAAAAATTTAATTTTTTTATAGTTATTTTTATGAATTAAAATTATTTAAATATTTATATAATTATATATATTTATTTTTGTTTTAACTTTCTTTTTAAATTAATATTGCAAAATTTCAAGTTTAATAATAAACCAACAAAATTGCACATCATATTATTAAACTGTAAAATAAACTTCTTTCTCATTAATATTTCAATTTTTAAAAATATTAAATTGGAATTATGGTAAACATTAAAAAAATAAATTATAATTACTAAATAGCTGGGGGCATAGAGCATATAAACAGCGGTCAAATTGAAATAGGGAATTTGAATTCGCTTTGAGTACAAAAATTACTATATAGAAATACGAACAGGCAGCCGTATAACATTGTCGCGGTCCTCGGTAACTTCTTGGTTGTCAAAAAATCCATGGCATTGAAGGTGCCGAGTTCGATTAGCGGCACGAGCTGAAGGGAAAACAGGAAGAAAAGGCGGTACTGCACAGTACTCCAAGTCATTTTACGACTGAATTTTAAGGCTTCTTCAGCAAGAAGATGTCAATCGTAATGCATTTTCAGATGCGATGGAATCGTAATGGTAATAGAGATTTAAGAAGTCTAAATTGAAATGGTAATTAACTCATTCTTAGGAATCCAATAGTAGTGCCCCATAAAAAAAAGGCTTAGGAAAATGTTAAGATGATGATGACATCTATACCAAAAATATGTCTAATTGCTACTTTCCCTCGAGAAAATAAAGAAAGATTTGGAACTGACAAATACTCATAATAATCATAATTTCATAGCCAACGACATAAAACTTTGAACATTAAGAACCAAGTCAAACAAAAAACTGCAAAATCATATCATGTCTTCAACTCTCATAGCTTAGCCTTCATTGGTGGCATCAAAGTAAGTGCCTTCAGAGTAAGTCTGACCCTTAAATGTAGCCCCATTACTCCACAAATACCATTTGAAAGGAAAAATTCACTAAAACTAATAATGTAATGAGGCCAATGGATAGAGAGGGTTGAGATGGAAAAGGAAAGAACATGGAAAAACAAGAATAAATCAATAGTCGAGTTAAAAACTAATGATATTGTATAACATAGTGAAGGAAAACTGAAGGAAATGTTTGACCTTTTGGTTAACAAATCCAAGACTAAAAGAGGCGGAGCATCGAGCTTACAAAGAAGGCACAAAAAACCACTCTAATAAGTTTATGTTTACATCACTAGACAGACAACTTTCAATAGTTTATTTTGCAATAGAAGAAAGCATAATAATATTTGTACAAAGAAACTATTAGTGTTTCCATGAGTATGAGGAATGCAGTAACGGAGTTACTGCTAAATCAAGAGAAACATACCTAACTGTTAAATGCATCCCTAACTATTAGGGCTTACACAAGCGTGAAGAATGCAATAATGTGCTTACACCCTAAATCAAGGGAAATATACCCAACTGTTAAATGCATCAAAGGCTCAACCACTGTAGGAAGAAATTTACCTTCCAAGAAGTTCAAATTGTTAAGAATGTACTCCAACCACTAGCATATCATAGTTGAACTCCCTGTATGCTCAAACTGCACACATAACACAAGATCAACAACATGAGATATCTCACTTTGTTGATACAATTGTCATATGTGTAAAGTAGAACATCAAATAGAAGAAGTTGATGCCACACACATGAAAAAGAGAAGTGCTCAAAGGAACCTCTGAGAAACCCTACCATCATTATTGCACAGTTATGGCTTGAATCCCTTCCATCCTCTGAGAGCTTAGGAAGGCGTTCTTAAGGACCGTGCTACTTGGACATAAAATAAATCATATTTAAAAATAACAAGAAAAGAAACTTTGAACTACCAATATATCCTAAAAGTTATCTTGAAAAGAGATTTTCCATTCACATAGTAAACTAAACCTACACAGAATGTACGAATAATGGCAAGTTTTAACGCTTGGAAATGGAAAATACATCTCAAACCTATAATACTCCATGTATGGTCAAACTACACATAACATAACAACAACATGCAATAACTCGCCCTATTATTACAATTGTAATGCGTGTAAAGAAGAGCATCAAATCGAAAAAGCTCTTGCTACATGCATGAAGAATAAAAGTGCTCAAGAGGAACCTCTCACAAACCCTAGCACCATTTTCGCACGGTTATGAGCCTTATACAATACCTTTAATCATCTGAGAGCTTAGGAAGGCACTCTTAAGAACTCTACTAAGACATCAAAAAACATATTTAAAAATAATGGGAAACACCCTTTGTAAGACATTTACCAATATTTCCTAAACGTTAATTTGAAATGTCCATTATTAATATTTCCTAAACGTTAATCTGTAAGACTACCTTCAAGAAACGTTTACAACAAGGTCTATTATTAATATTGTTAACCATAAACCCTATCACATTGTCCTAACAAAAGCTTCTATCAGAATTGGAGTTTACTATTGTGGAACATGAATAAGGAGTGGTCGGATTAGGTATGTGGGACAGATGGTTGAGGACATGTACGTGCTTGGGGAGGAAGGAACAGATTTAAAATCGAACCGTAGATGGTCAATGTTATAAGTCGAATAAGTGCTAAGATCATAATTATGGGTGAAATTAATATTGTTTATCAGTAAACCTAATGCATTAACCTGAGAACTATTGATTTTGGAACTTGAGTTTACCAACATGGCATAGTTTGGTGACATGAATTATTATGTTGTTATGTATTGAAAATTCTATCATGTGTATTATTCTCACAAGAGAGGGATCTAGGGAACTATGGAACAAAGGAGTTATTCACTTATGGGCCAATATATCAAATCTTCAGGATTGTTTAACTCGAGTTAATTCTTCAAGCCTTATAGATTTTAACGCATAGCACACATTGATCTTATCCCACAATGTAGGATTGATGGATGTGGTTAATTCATGTGTAAGAGGAAGGAACCCCAAGACAAAGAATCCAATTTAGGCCTACTATTTTTAATTTATAAATGGAGTAGTATTATGTTGCCTTTGATAAAAACATGACAATTTCGATTATTCTTGAGAGTATGATTAATTCTAGAAAAGATAGTAATTATGGAGAAGTCTGTACAATGTCATATGGAGAGTCAGTGTTTTGATATTTATATTTTTCTTCATTGTGGAAAGAAAATTCACCTCTAAGAAAGATGTCGAAAGCATAGGAAAGCTAAGAAAACAAACCATTATGGATGGATATGTTCCTAAAGATGGAACCAAGAGGTGAAATGACTATATTAGTCTTACCGCCTAGTCAAAACAGAGGTAAAGATACAAAAGCCAAACATGGTAATCTCAACACCTTAAGGGGGGAGCACAAACATAACTCTCTTACACCTTTAGGGAGGGAGTGCATTGATGAAGTGAAGATGGTTAGTGATAAAACATAAACCATGACATTATTCAAATTAGACTAGATTAATTAGTGGTTATCTAGAAACCACCACACTATTCAAAGTAGACTAGTTAGTGGTAAACCATAAACCACCAGTTTCAATGGGAGATGGTTAGAGGTCAACCAACAAAACCAACACCTAAAGAATCTAAAACCCTAGCATGGATCATTTTCATAATGAACTATTGCAAAACTTCTAACCTTGCACCTAACAAGAGAGAGCATCAGGTATCACCCTTCAAGTTTTGAAGTCTTCTAAGTTAAATTTCAAACAACATTTAGTCAACAATTGGGAATTCTAGCATAACAACTGATCTTCTTAATATAAAATCTACAACCATTTCAATTGTTCAACATAAATGTTTAGGCATAACAAGTGTTCACTTCCAAACATTCAGATATTTGCAGTTTTTCAGGAAAATCTTCATCGAAGCTTAGTTTAATAGTTTCAAATTGAAGATGACAAAAGCTATTGGTATGTGTATTGCACAATTATTAGACTTGCGATTGAGGGGGGAATGCTCAACTGAGTCCTTAGAAAATCACAAAGTCCAAAACCATGAGTTGTAATCCTTATCTTGATGAGGTGTTATCGTTATCCACTAATGAGTTATTAGTGAGATCTAGATCTAGATCTAGAATGGTCATTGATGTATTATAAATTCAGACCTCGAGATCAATAAATTGCAATGGAATGAATTAAGACATTTTTTTCCAATTTTCTTGTCATGTCTCACACATGTTAATTATTAACATAATTTTGATGAAACAAGGGTCCTTTTAGTTACAACAATGCCGCACATTACATACTAGAAATGGAACCTATGTTATTGATCCTCCCTTGTTGATGTTATCAATGCCACAGGGTGGTTTTACTTTGGTTAACATGTCTTGCCACCTTATAGTGTTGACATCCTCATGTTGAATTCCATATTTCATGAAATCCTTGACTTCATTCCTTAAATCAACCTACAATGTGTTTAAAGCCTACAATATTAATGGATTCTAATTTAGTGTGTCATCTAGTTTAGTGAAATGATCATGCATTTTGAGAACACAAGGGTTTTATCTCATATGTCCCCTCAAGCCTAAGAAAAGTGTATAGTGCAATTATTCCTATTGTTGGGTCTAAGAAAAGACTTATTCATATTGAGAACACATAAAAGGTAGAATTTGCTTGTTTAGGTGGACCTAAAATATTATAGAGCATAGTAAAATTCCATTCAAATTGAGATGATAAGAATTTAACATTTTTCAATGCAAAGGGATCATTGGCATACCTCATAAGATTCATCATGTCACCATGTGGTATTCTTGGGGGCTACCACTTATTGTTTTGATTATATTTTGTTGACATATTTATGTTACATGGGCTTTAAATATCATGAAACTCATTTAAATTTGGGCATTGGATCTATTAAAAGTGCTTGTGCAGCTTTAAAACATGAACACCAAAATCCTTTGACTTTGTTGAATCTTAAACATTAAGAAAAAAATTAAAAGTGTTAACTAACTTACTTCGATAAGTAATGAACAAGCCAATAAGAAAAAAACTCAAAACCTAAGAAACAAATATTAAACCTATACTTAGATATTTTTGAAACACAATTAATTCCTACATTAGATATATAAATAAACCTGGACAATAATCAAAACATGAAATATGAAAATAAGACATTTTAATCTCATTTTATACACTAAATTATATAAACTCAAAATAATAAAATGCTTCAATTAAATATAATGTGGTTAGAAAAATACAGAGAACATGAAAATAAGACATTTCATACGCTAATATAATATTATAAACGGTTAATTAGAAAAACACATAAAATAAAGCAGTTGTCTATAATGCGACTTTTTGAAAGCCTTTCCGGTGGTTTTTTCCGGTCAAAATCCGGCAGCAATTGATTGGAATCACAAGTTCCATAGCTAGTTTCTGCACAATCAAAGTGTCCCAGGGGTTTTTCAGGGTGCTGAATCCAAATATACAGTTAAAAAACCATTTTAACTGCAACAAATCAAAATTTAACCTCAATTTCTTCCGCCGGATTCCGTCACCGGAATCTCCAAAAAGTCGCATTATAGACAACTCCTAAAATAAAAACTACCTTTATTTATAAACTCAAATATTTATAAAATATCCAATATAAATATTTACCTCGTATAGTGCAACATACAACATCAAAAATACAAAACGCTTCCATTCATATTACACTTGAGCACGCAACCATCCTCAATTTCTGGCAATAAAAAAAATATATACATGATAAACTAATATTTTATTGAATACTCTCCTTTTTATCAAAATAATATTTCAGTTTTTAAAAATAGTAAATTGAAAAAAAAAAAAAAAACTCCTTGCTAAATAGCTAGCGGCATAGAGCATATAAATAGTGGTCAAATTAAAATAGGGAATTTGAATTCGCTTTATGATTACAAAATTTTACTATATAGAAAAATAAACAGGACAGCCGGGAAACATTGCCGCGGTCCTCGGTAGCTTCTTGGTTGTGAAAATATTCATGGCATTAAAGGTGCCGAGTTCGATTAGCGGCACGAGAACCAAGGAAAAAAAGGAAGAAAAGGCGGTACTGCACAGTACTCCAAGTCATTTTACGACATTGAAATGTCAAAAAATTACGACACTCAGGAAGAAGATGTCAATCGTAAGGCATTTTCAGGCAGAAGAAGTTAATTTTCAGATGCGATTCGGAGAGCTGTAAGGTAGTTTCAGTAAAAGGCGTCAATTGTCCGACGCAATTCGGAATTTTCAGGGAAACGATGTCAATTCTCCGAAGCAATTCAATTTGAAGGATTTCTCCAAATTGTAAGGCACTTTCAGGGGGACGAGATGTCAACTCTGCGAAGCAATTCAATTTGATCGCTTTCGCCAATTTGTAATACATTTTCAGGGAAAAGATCGACAATTCCCCAAATTGTACGGCATTTTCAGTGAAAAATGCCAATTCTCTAAAAAAAAAATTTCGGAAAATTGAGGCATTTCCGGGGAAAAGATTGCAATTCTCCGAAGCAATTCAATTTGAATGAACACTTTCTCTAAATTTCATGACTTTCATTCTATCTCTCAATACCCTAGGTCTTCGGGTTGATCCGAAATATCTCGCCTTCAAGCAACTTTTTCTTTCTTTCCGTCCATATATCATCCTTTTATAGGGAACCATGCACTTGGTTCCACATGTGATAAAATACTTCAGGAGGATGCTCCCTAATTGACATATGGTTGCTACAGCTGCAGGTTTTTCTGGAGGACTAGTGGCTCTATGAGACCCTCGATGGGTCAAGGTTAGGGCATTTTCATGTTTTGCTAGAATCCTTCTCGATGGACATATCAAAGGACTTATGAGGTGCATTTATATTCTAAAGGTGTACGCCTCATACAAGAATAGAGTTGTTTTCTGGAACAAGTTAATTACGTCGGGGATTTTGGAGCTAGTATTCCTCATCATTGCGGGGATCTAAACTGGACGATTGGCTTGGACAAAGTATGAGGGTGCTCCAGAAAAGTCGACCCTATCGCGGAGGTGATCAGAGAGGCTATTATGGATTGTAATTATGTTGATAGATGGCCTTTTAAGGTTGCTCCAACATGGGACAACAATAGAGCGGGGATGGCTTATGTTGGGAAGAGGTTGGATCGATTCCTATTACATGAGAAGGTTGTGGAGAGACTTGGGAATGTCCAATCTGAGGTCATAAACAATTATATCTCTTACCATAGGCCCATTATCTTATAATGGAGGTGGGGGGAATTTAGAAGTGATCTGCCTTTCAAATTCAATCGGGTGTGGTTGGATGACCCGGATTTTAATGATCTTGTGCGTGATGTCTGGACTCGAGATGGGGTACGAGACTCATCTCCTATGACGCATATCCTGGATAAGCTTGGGGTTCTTCGGGTGGAGGTTAAAGCTTGGCAGAAGAAGAAGCAATATCAAATGAATACGGATCTTCATGATATTTTGTGGGCACTGGATGCTATCCGCCCCCATATGAGTGCGCACTGCTTCCTGGATGCTACTCAAAACTGTATACATGAATTAGAACTAAAAAAGAAGTGTATTCTCCTTATTAATGAATCCACCTGGTGCCTTAAGAGCAGGGTCATTTGGATTTGGGGGAGGGGGGCGAGGATCGAAACACAATTTTTTTTCATAGATTTGCAAATCACTGGAGAAAAATTAATTCCATATGGAATATTATTGATGCTGATGGGAATCGGTTTTAGTCACAGAGGGATATTTGTAATGCTATTGTTTTACATCTTCAGAAGGCCTACAGTCAAAGAGAAGCGACATGTGTTGAGGATCAATTATCGGGTGTGGAACTATATCCCACCATTTTTGATGAAGATGCAAACTCGAAACTATTCAAAGGTGTCTCTGAGGTGGAACTCCTGGAGGTGTTAAAATCATTTAAGGGTGATAAGAGTCTGGGTCCAGATCGGTGGACGGTAGAACTTTTTACTCACTTTTTTTACCTCTTTAAACATGACCTTCTTGGCATGGTGGAGGAGTCGAGGTCCAAGGGATACATTCACCCGCATATAAACTCTACATATATAGCCCTCATTTCGAAGCAGACCCCCTCTAGCACCTTCTCTGATTATTTTCCCATTTCGATATGTAACCTTATTTATAAGGTTATATAAAAAATGATCGCAACTAGGATGGAGAGTAACTATCAAGATTCATAACCCCTGAACAGTTCGGCTTTCTTCAGAACAGGAAATCCATGATGTCGTCGCAATTGCACAGGAATGCTTGCATTCGATACATACAAAAAAATAAATAATGTTATCATCAAGGTTGATTTATAGAAGGCATATCATTACCTTGACTTGGGGTACCTCAGGCTAGTTCTTCATAACATTGGGTTACAGTGCAGATGTGCGGAGTGGATAATGGCATGCGTTACAAATGTAAAATATGTTGTAATTATAAATGATTATCCCTCAAATTTCTTCAAGGTCAGGAGGGGCCTCAAACAAGGGTGCTCCCTTTCACCACTGTTATTTATTCTAGCTATGGATGGGTTGAGTTTGCATATAAGAAAAGCGGTGGTAGGGGGGCAGTTTCATGCCCTGCACATGGGACGTGACATTAAAATCTCACATAGCTTCTTCGTTGATGATGTTCTTATTATGGGGATTCTTAATCGTTTTACATGGTTGTCTCTATTTCATGTTTTTTTCTAAATCTACAAATGCTACAGGTCTATATATGAATCTTGAGAAGTCCATTGTCTACCACGACATATGTGATATGGGGATTATTGCATATATTGTTAGGCTTTTTGGGGTGGCTGCGGAACCGATGATGGGGGGCATGAAATATCCTGGATACCATATTAAACCATGTAGCTATAAGGTTATGGATTGGATGTGGCTTATGGATCGATTCTATAAAAGGATTTCTAAATGGGAGTTCAGATGCTTATCTTTGGGGGCTCGCATCATTCTGACACAAGCTGTGCTCATGTAGTTGGGTGTATACTAGGCACATCTATTTCATCTCCCACTTACTATTATCAAGCGTCTTAATCAAATTATTGCTAAATATATCTCGTCTGGCTGCACAAAAAAAAAAATCATTTGGCCAAGATGTCCCAAATCTCTCTTCCAAAGAGTATGGGGGGCTGGGGGATAATGAATCTGAGATGCTTCGGTTGGACGTTACTGCTAAATATCTATAGAGGGGGATTTTTGGAAATGGTACTTGGGGCAAGATCATTAGGCACAAGTACCAAAATGATCACGATTTTCCACTCCGGTTCCATAGAGGGTGTATTGGAATCTCATTAGGTTCGGCCATCTAGCTCAGCTTCACAAAAATTAATAAACTTTTCATTCAGAATCTTGCATGGTCTATGGGGTCAGGGCACAGGATTATTATTGGATATGACCAGATTCTGGGTACTGGGGTGGACTGCTGAATACCAGAGGATTTTATTCGTTGTATTAACAATCGTGGTATATTTTTCTGGCACCAAGTAATATCAGCATGGTGGGGTCCTTCCCCGACTTGGAAATGTGTAGAGGAACTAGGTTTATTCGGGAAGATGGCAGGGGAATGGGATCGGATTTGTGTTGGCATGAAATTTATAGGAATTTTTCGAGAGGGGAATAGGGACCAGATTGCTTGGATGGGCAAGATGAATGCGGGGAACATCATGGTAGATGATATATATATACTACTCTCTGTAATCGGGAGGTTCAGCTCTTGGGGAAATGTGATTTCTATAATTACTGGAAAACAAAAATTCCCATCAAAATCATCCTCTTCTTTTGGTTGGTATGGAAAAACAAAAACCTCACATGGGAAAATCTCCAAAAGAGACATTGACATGAACCGGTATCTGTGTGATATGTAGGAATGTGAAGGAGAACAACAGTGATATGTTTTTAAAATGCCCCAACACTGTACAAGTATGGAATGAACTGGCTATTCGTATTGGCTTTCCTTGTAACCGTTTTGATAATGTTATGACATGTCTGCATTGGTTGAGTCGACAAAAATCCACATGGAGGATTATCCCCCCATTCTCTTATGGGAGATATGGAGATGGCACAACAAAAATATTTTTGAAAATTCAAGGGGCAATTTATGCAGGTATTTGATCACACCGTTCTTGTTATTTTATTGGAATATCACTCAACACTGGGCCTATGAAAGACCTTCACAAGCTGTCGAGTCCACGAATGGTGTATCTAGCTAGTTTCTTTGACAAGGTGACACAAAGAAACAAATGTGGACGCAGTTTCTGGATAGCTATTACACAAGATCAGAAATTTTGGGTACACTGGAGTGCGAGCAACGACATGAACACAAGGGTTGAAGCGATGGCCCTCTGGGGCCTTTTATGGTTCACTCATTTCCTCAACATCCCTGCTATACACATATTTGGGGATTCAAAGATAACTATTGATCATGTTAAGGGATGCACAAAAATCAATCAACAAATGCTCCTCAGATGGCTCAGGAAAATCGACAATCTTTGGTCCTCTTTCAGAAATTCTTCGATTATGCACATTGGAAGGGACTTCAACCAAACTGAAGATCGACTATCAAAGAAGGGGCTACAGGAACAACTGGATGGTATGTACATAGAAATCAAGTTGGGAGACACGATATTTGTTGCCGGGGTGTTTCCTTTTCCTGGGTAACTATAGTTGCATTTTTTGTATACTCACTATTTTATCTTTTGATACTCCTGGTTCATTTTCCTTATGTGATTAGGTGATAAACTTATATGGGAACCTGTGGTTAATATGTATATTTTCTCATGATGCACTAGATGATGTCTTTCTTTTTTGTATAAATTGGCTACTATGACCCCTGTTTATGTATGGGTATCATACTGGATATCATGTTACATACAGGTATAACGATATATATATATATATAAAGTCTTGTTTGGTGGGTAGGAAGAGAGATGCAAGCCTAGATTGATATAGGAGGGTTATGCTATGGATATCAGCAATGAAAAAATTATGTAATTTGAACACATGGTAATATATTATTCTTTTTTCTTATCGAAGAAAAAAAAATGCCTTTGACCAATCACCATCCACTAACAAAATGGGATAACGGCCAATGATAGATTTTTGGGTTATTTTGCTTAATGGATGAAGATTAAATCTAACATTTAATTTAGATAAGATCTAATTAATCTCTCAAATTTTAATTTAAATAAGATCTATTTTTTAAATTAAATGGTTGAAGGTTCTTTTGCTAGTTAGATGAAGTTTAAGTTTAAGAATTTTTAATCTAAATAAATATTTATTTTGAAATAAATTTTATTTTCAAGACCATTACTAAATTAGGTTCAAAAGATTTGATCAAGCAAATAAGAATGGTTGTTCATGAAGCATAGCGAATAGTGACGACGTGTTATGTTAAGGCAATCGATGGTGTAGAGGTCACTAGTTTGAAATTTTGTGGGAAAAAATCAAGCCATGGTAATGGCTAGTTTGGCCCAGGCCACTAGGTGCAATGCCTGTGTGATTTTCATAGCCATATTGTTGATGACTATGATAATTTACTTATTGTTTTTTTTTCTTTTTCTTTTTGTTAGGTAATGTGAGTCCTAAGATGACTAGTATGCCTAAATTGTGTCTTGAGTAACCGCGACCCAGGGGCATTTAAGCCGTCAAAATCACCCAGAGATTGGGCCATATTGTTGATAACTATGATAATTTACTAAATGTTTTTTCTTCCTTTTTTGTTAGGTAATGTGAGCCTTGAGATGATTGGCACTCCTAACTTGTGGCTTGAGTAGCTGTGAACCATGGGCATCTAAGCCATCAAAATCACCTAGGGACCAGACCCGCCCTTGGCCACCCCAACCCATAGCATCACTAGATTTTTTCCCATAGAGTTTCAAATCAATGACCTTTTCACCATGGAATGACTTAACAAAACACCCATCTATGTTTTGATGTTGTAATTTATTATGCGA
The DNA here is from genome assembly GCA_000404065.3 of Pinus taeda. Lineage (NCBI taxonomy): Eukaryota > Viridiplantae > Streptophyta > Pinopsida > Pinales > Pinaceae > Pinus > Pinus taeda. The sequence goes on from APFE030282715.1 coordinate 37,751, forward strand.
AAGTTGGTTGTCTTGTTGGTTTGAGGTGTCTTGTTGTCGAGTCATGTTGAGTGTGTGTTCGCAAGGTCATGTATACACAAGTTCACTCACTCACACACTTAGCCATTTTTTCCGAAATGTCTATCGACCTGTTGAAGCCCCGATAATTGGGTCTACAACAAGGGGGATACCCACCCGGTCCAGACCTTGAAAGCAACTCATTTTCCGTTTGGGATGGTGGGTCTGACTGGGGATAATGAGACCAGTTTCCCAATTTGTGTGTGTTGATAAGAATTGATATTTCTGTTTTCTAAAGATTTCTAAGTAAAATAATTTTAATCTAAGTCTAATTTAAAACATGCAATTGTATTCTAATGAACGGAAATATTTAAGTCTAAAACTAACCTGAGATTCAACTTTTTACTTATGCGATCTAAAATAATTTCTAACAACAATTGGTAATAAAGATCATTCAATCGCTACAAGAAAAGAATTCGATAAAAATGAATTGTGAAACAATTGTGAGAAGCATATTGCATAATAAGTCATTCATATATTGAGCATAAACAGAATAGTCATTACCGTACAAAAGTGCCAAATAATAACTCAAACATTCAAGCTTTCATATATAAATAACTGAGCATAAAATATTACTTGGGCACGTAAGTAGAAACCATTAAAAGATAAGAGTACCATTGATAACAAGTTCTACTCATGAGCTTCAGCAATATAGATTTATCTCTTCCTAATTCAACATCTACTAAGAGTACAAAAGTGCATTTCAGTAGCATATATTAAACACAGATATCAATAAATCTTGTTCCATTCATTCATCAAAACCTCCTCTGAGGGTGCAGAAGTGCATGTTCTGAGGAAATTTTTTTGACAAAATTTCAAGACCCCTCTCTAAATGCATGAGAGGGGTTAAAATACTACTTCCTAAATACTAAAAATAGTTTATTAAAAAAATAGAGGAGGAGGTTTAAATGACCGTCCTCATCTAAGGCAACAATAAATCAAAATTAAAACTGAATTTGGAATTAACTATCTATGTATCTATTCTTTGAGATCACAAGCATTCAGCATCAGTTGGAGGAGTGTTGGTTGGCCGACCTCTGATTTTAGTTGCCCTGCGAAAACAAAATCGGCAAGTGCTGGCGCTATATTCTCAGCAGAGTTCGTGAGGCATTTGAGAGTCATGCATTGACTATGTGGTTTAACCAAGTACTGCCAGTGAGTTTTCCAATTCAACTTGGTTAACTTCTTGATGGACTCTGATATTTCCTCAACTTTTTGTTTCCAAATTGTCTGTAGTTGTTGTGCCTTTGGGAGAAATTCTGGTGTGGTCTATGAAATGAGGTTTGCTCTGTGCAGGTTTTCATTGACGTAGTCAATGACATTGTTTGTCGCTATAGTTGCTTCTTCCACTGCCTGTTCTACCTTCCTAATCTGTGCGTCCCATTTATGGAAAAGCATTTCTTTATGGGCTTCATTGATTTTGAGTGCGCCTACTTTTTTTCCCTCTTCTGATTCCCGCCAAGTCAAATAATCGAAAATTCTCTTATTAATCAAATCATAATCATGTCGTAAGTCCACAACTTGATTGGTAATTTTATCGCTTATCTCGCAATGAGAACTCCATTGCGATATTCTTTGGCATAATGCCTCTTGATGTTGCAAGAGTTGGTTGTTTAAGGCAAGGTATTTTGAGACAAACTCTGTAAGCTTGGGATCATCTCTATGCATTCCAAGCATAGCCTGCAACTAATTTTATTTTTCGGTCAAATTGTTCTGGTATCCCAGCTACATCTGTTGAAAATGTTGCTGTAATTTTTCTAACTTCTCCTTTGCTTATCGATTGGTACTGGCTCGCTGTAGCTGTTGCTGCAAAATTTGGATTTGTTCCTCTCTATACTTAAGTAATTGCTATACCTCAGATGCTTTATCAATTGTAGCAGAAGCATAGGCTCCTACGATCTGAGATAACTTAATCAGATTTTCAGTGGGGTTAGTCGTAGGGTCTCGCCAAAGGACATCTAGCTGCTCTGCCTCAGGTGAGAGCACGCTGTCGAGTTTCCTTTTCTTTCTTTGCCTTCTTACCACAATCTTATGTTGCAGGGTATAGAATACATCTAGAGGAGGAATCTCCTCTATCTTGAGCATGATTTCAAATGATGGGGTAATGAGAATATGCTTTATCTCTGGAGCATTGCTGACTGTTTCCACGATCATATCTGTCACTGTCTGTACTGTAGTCTCAGGTGTCTTCGTGTTCTTCTCCTTAGCATTAATCAATTCATTGAATGTTTCCCACTCTTTATCCAGCTTAGTTCTCACTGGCTTTGGTGGCTGGATGATGGGAGGGGGAACTTTTATCTATGGTGTAGTCAAGACCTGTTGCTCCGGGCATTATTCAGATTGGGCAGTGTCTCTAACTGACCCTTCACTTTTATTATGGTTGCTCTTGCACTGTTTAGAGCGTTCTGGTGATTCTTTTCTAGGCTTAGACTTGGACTTGTCTGTACCTGAGCTTCCACTTAAACTGATACTGGGAGTTGGCTCCTTTATTGGTTCTAAGCATAACTTATCCAAGGGAATGTTAGCTAATATCCTTTCTCTGTACAATTTGAATTCTTGGAATTCTACCCGGGGAAATTGAATTTGAGCCATGTGCAAAACTTCTTTCAGCGTGCTTTTCTGTTGAAAGGCATTATAAAAAGGATCATCTTCTTTGGAAAATACTTTTATTTTAACAACAGTATTGAAATTCTTAATGATATCAAAAGGGTCAAATTGTCTTCCTAAAAACTTGAACAGTCGTAGACACAACATATTGTCTACTTCCTTGAATGCATGACCTAAATCAAACAATGAAAAGGCCCTACAGGCCACTGGAAATTACAACCAAATGGCCTTCTTCTTATCTTTTAACTCTTTGCTCATTCCTCGCACCCCGCGGGTCTAGTAGGCATTTCTCGAGCCAATAACTTATTAGGAACATATAAGGGTAGGACATGAGGGGAAGCAATGCTTCCAAATACTCTGACATAGGTGAAAAGCTCTTCCCCAAACCATCTTGCGATAGGGAGAATGTCAACTTCCGCTTTAGGGGAAAATCTTGGGGCATCCCTATTATACAACATTTTATAAAGAGGCAACATAATTCTATGGCAAATTCTGTAAAAATATGGAATAAACTTGGAATCCCACAATTCTTTATGATAAATGTGAATGGGCAAGGGATTCTATGTAGTCCACTTCCAACCCATTAAAGGAAATTTGAAAACATAACAGATTGCATCCAACATAAGCAGCTAAATAGAAAGGAGGATAAATCCTCTGAGTAGTAGTTCTTTTGGACCGGTAGTTCCAAATGGCCGAAGCTAAATTATCAGACAATATTTGAGCCCAATACATAATAGCAACATTAGTGGCTGCATCTAATAGGGGTAGCCACTCAGATGAAAACTTGTTGACGTTGGGCCTTCCATATAGTCTACATAGCATAGAAGCAGCAAAGAAATATGAGGAGCGGAAACCAGTACTGTACATACCGTGTTTGTCCTTTTTCAATGGTTCTTCCCTCACTGACCAGTTATTGGTACACTCTACCAAATCTTCATTTTCTTTGGCAAAATTCTCCACGAACTGCTTGTTGTAAGTTGCCTGCTTTTGTAGATGATACATAAGCCTTAAATCTTGTGAAGTGAATGACCCAATGAGGTCTTGGCTTCGAGACTTGAATTGTTTGTCTGTTATATCGGCACTGTCTAGTACCCACTTGACCATGTCTATGTATGGAAGAATCTTCGGTCTTGCCGCTATTCGATGAAGGAATGACCATGCAAGTTCAATGATTGATGCCTCGGACGACCTGCGTGAGTTTACTGTTGCTTTAACCTCCATAACTCTAGGCTTTTCTTCTTCGAGCAGACTATACATGCCTTCCCAAGTAGTTATGCCGACATCTCTGTTGCAGGTGGTGTCTGTGTATAAGGGCGTCATTTCTTTGTCCTCAACAACTGGAGCTTTTCACTTCTTTCCCATTATGTTCTGCACACTGCTGCGTATATTACTCTGCTTGCCGCTCTTGCAAATTTACAAGCAAGGAAAGAATAATGGTAAAATATAAGGTGACGGGAAAGCTCTTAATGCTGAAATCATATCAAATATATCACCTTACGTGAAATAACCTTTCGATCAGATTTAAATCTTCTCTCATAAATGACCATCAACTAACCATTAAATTGACATTAATGCCCATAACTCAGTATTGGATTATGAGAAATACTTTATTGAACTATGAACGTTACAGATCTACGATAAAGCGATTTTGCGATTTGCTTTGCAATATCGCAAATACGTTTTGTCAACAATCATTTATTACCTAATGCGTCTGCGAGATGCGATTTACGAGATGCCTTATTGCATATTGCCAGATCGGGATATTTTACCTTAAGTGATACTTGCGGCGTATGAAATCCGCGACGTGCAATGATTCTTTAAGGCGTGCGATCTCACATCGCATTTTCGCAATTTCGAAAGCTCGTTTATATGATGTCCTCCATTATCCTTTGTGATGCGATGTTTTATTGTTAAGAGAACGATTTTATTTGGAGCTTATTATAAAACTTAAGTTTTTTAGGTTTAGCAGGTGTTTTTCTAAGTTTATGATAGCATGTTTTATTCAAAGGGAAACATAAGTGCTAGTTTTTATTTTTTAGAAGGGTCCCCATTTATTTAGCTTTATTACTAAAACTAAATAAAAAGGGGGGTTGTTGCTGGCCACAACAATTGGTGATTCACTAGGAAGAACCAGCTATCTCTGATTATCTTTTGAATTTTCTAAACTTCCAAAACAGAAAAGTTTTCTGGAAAATCAAACTTTATTATAGAAATATAAAGTGCATCATGCTTTCAGTTGTTAATGGTAGTTTGTTTCTCCTGTGTTAGCTCTGCTTATTTACTTCCCAAAGCTAGTCATCGTATTTACATCAGCCACTATTTGGTTTATAAAGATAAAAACAAAGGTTTCTTTGTAGATCAGTTTTAAGTATGCTCATTTATCATAGGTAGAGCCTCTGCTGCCAGCAGCCAGCAGGCGTTCATAGCCTCGACAGGGTTACTTATTACCCAACAATGATCCTGTATCCTATTTGGAGAAATATACAATATTCAAAGATAAATCCACATCCACACTTGTTGTTTTTTGTTTTCTTTTAATTCTTAAAGAACAATGTCTTGGTTTGGTAGCCAAATTACGACAGTGCCATTCACTTGATTTATAACTTTGTTGAACACGGCATGTGATGAGACCCCTTGTCTTTTGATTGCAACAATCTTGAGTCATTGCCCTGTTTTGGTATGCAGTTTTGGCAATGTCAGCAAGTCATAATATATATGACCATGATAAGTTGGCTCGTGATGAGACCTCTTATTCTTTAAGCTTAGAGTGTATCATTGGATTATTCCTTGAAACTCGTAATTCCCTAGGTGGGGAGGAAGTCAATGGTTCCTTAAAAATAGATCTGGATGACAATTATAGAGTTTTTGGAAAGAGATTTTCTGCAGAGAATCTTTGTTTTGTTATTGATGCTTTTCATTGACTAACATAAAACAAATTCCCACTAAAGGTTGTTTTTATCAAAATTTGTAAGATGAAAACTAGTAACATTTTCAGGTTTGTGGCATTTGACTGTATCTTTCAATAATAATGATCAATTTTCTAAATCAGTTCTATTTATACAAGCGAAAAAACAAAATCTAAAAGAAACACTAATCTTTTTCGTGAATTCCCAAAGTTAACCATTTACAACCTGTTTTATTGTCAAAATAAAGCTATAAACAATAATTTACAAAAAATAGAAGAGTTCATCTTCTATGGAAAGTATTTTTTAAGGATTTTCCCATTAACAGGCAAAGATTTTTTTTTCTCTGCTAAATCTTGCAACATGAAAGTGGATGGACCTATGATTTCAACAATTTGGAATGGGCCAAGCCACATTTGTTGGAATTTAGAATGTTTGCCTTTTTCCTCATGAGCCTTATCCCATTTCAAAACTAAATCTCCAATTTGAAAATCCTTCCTAGATATCATGCTTGAATCAAAGGAAGTCTTTGCTAATGCTTGATGATGAGTGTGTGTGATTTTAGCCTGTTCTCGTTGCTCTTCTAGCTTAAGGATCTGCAATTGTCTTAGTTGTAAAGATGAAGTTGGTGTTTCATCAATAAATTGAACTAAGGCCAAAGAAAGAATTGCTAGATGAGTTGGGAGAACTACTTCTTTCCCATAAACTAAATTAAAGAGAGAAGTGCCAATGGAAGTCTTTTGGGTTATTTGGTCTGCCTGTAAAGCATACATCAAAGATTTGTGCCAATTTTTATGATTTTGATCAATGGTTCGCTTAATGATTCTGATTAAGTTTTTATTCATTGATTCGGCCAACCCATTCCCTTGTGGGTAATAATCGACATAATATTTAAGCTTAAAACCTCTTTTAAGTGCAAATTTAGTCATAACATTGCCAGAAAAATATGATGCATTATCAAACATCAAATCAGAGGGTAAACCAAACCTGATGATTATGAACTGATCTATGAAATCAATGATATGTTCAGCATTGGCTGTCTTGAGCGGAACTGCTTCTACCCATTTAGTAAAATAATATGTAGCTGTAAGGATATACCTATGTTGTTTAAAAGAGTGAGGAACAATCTCACCTATTATATCCAGTCCCCATTGATCAAAAGGTTGATCGATATTGACTGGTTGCAAAGGCAATGATGGTTTCTTTTGTCTTTCGACAGCAGTTTGACAAACTTGACATTTCCTTACATAGTTATGCGCATCTTTAAATAGTGTAGGCCAATAGTATCCTGCGCGCAAGATTTTATGTACTGTAGCATCTCAAACATAATGTCCACCTGTTCGTCCATCATGGAGTTCCTGCAACACCTTTTCAGCTTCAGGTTTCTCAAGACATCGAAGGAAAAAAAAATCATAATTCATCCTAAAAAGTACATCATTTACGAGTTGATATTGCTTAGCCTTCAATCTTAGGGCTCTTTTATTTGTATAGTCCAGATTTGAAGGAGCATATCCATTCTTTAGATAAAATATGATATCAGCATATCTCGATTCAATATCGTTTAAGCTTACCTCATAGATTTGTACCTCTTGATTTGGAGATGATATTTCAAAAATAAGCGATGCTCCCCAACATTTTGCAAAAGCCTTGGCCTTTTACAATATTTGTTGGTCTGATCTCAGCATCATATTCTTGTAAGGCAGTGACCCAATTTCCTCTCTTTTCACCCACGTCTTTCTGTACTAAAAGATTTCTTACTGCTAGAAATGGTACTATGATCTTTGTATGTGTTTTAAGAAGAAAGGGTCTAAAATATTTGATCACTTTGAAAACAGCATAAGCTTGTTTCTCAACGTCAGAATAATTTAATTCAGCCCCTTGTAGATTTGAACTAAAAAAAGAAATTGGAACTTCCACCTTGTCTTGATTGACTTGAGTGAGTATCGCAACATATGACTTATTAGAGGCAAATGTATATAAAATAAAAGGATCGGAAAAATTTGGAGTCGCTAAGGATGGGGCATTAATAATCACTTGCTTGATCAGATTAAACGCTTCATATTCCTCTTGACCCCATTTGAAAAGTGAATTTTTTTTATCATTGCTTGTAATGGTGACACAATCCTTGAGAAGTTTGGAACAAATATTTTGAAAAAATTAATTTGGCCAAGGAAGGATTGCATGGATTTCTTATTATGTGGCAAGGATATTTCAGAAATTTCCTTAATTCTATCGGGATCAATATGGATTCCAGATTTTGACACTATAAATCCAAGAAGTTTTCCTTCACTTAATGCAAAAAAGGACTTTTTTGGGTTAAGTGTAATCCCATACCTTTGGCAATGTTGAAAGATTTGCTTTAAGTCTCTAAGGTGATTACTGCGTTTTTTAGAATATACTATTATGTCATCCAAGTAAATCACCACTGATTTGTTTATTAATTCCTTAAATGCGATATCCATGGCCCTTTGAAATGTGGCACCAACGCTAATCAAACCAAACGACATCTTTTGATATGCATAAGTACCCCATTTGGTTTTGAATGTGGTTTTTTGCTGATCATCAGGATGGACCAGAACCTGGTTGTAGCCAGAGAAACCATCTAAAAAGGACATTAATTCTGATCCTGCAACTGCTTGCAATATTTGTTCCATAGGAGGCAAGGGGAAATTATCCTTTTGGCAGGCTTTGTTAAGATTTCGAAAGTCAATACAATTCTAATATCTCCATTTTTCTTTTTGACGGGAACCATGTTGGAAACCCATTTAGAATGTCGAATGGGAAAAATAATTTTGGCTTTCAATAATTTATTGAGCTCAGACTTAATCTAACTTTCCAGATTAGGATGTATCTTTCTCAGCTTTTGCTGGATAGGTTTTTCATCAGCTATCATTGTGATAGTATGCTGAACGATTAAAGTGTCGTAAGTCTTAAGATCATCGTAGTCCCAGGCAAAGACACTTTTGTATTGTTTCAGGAGCCGAACATAAGTTAATTTTTCTTCTGGGGTTAGGCCAAGACCTAAGTTGAGGTTATGTGGCTTGGTATCCATTCCTAGATTTACTAATTCATAAATTAGAGTTGAACTTTGAAGTTTTGAATTGGTAGATCTCTTAAATTGGTCTTTTAAATCATATAGGTCTTCCAACTTGACTACAGATTTTGGTATAGCATTATTAGTGCTTTGTTTTTGTCGTTGTTTGTCATGTTGGTCCTCAACAATTATCTGATTAGTATAAGATCATTCTGATGTCAGAAAACTCATAATATCAGGATCATCGTTGAAAATTCTCCAGTTTGTAACATTATCAGGGATTGAGGGCCTAAAGATCAATTCGATTGAGAATCTGTCTGGGCTATAGTCTTCCGAGGGAATGAGCTTTGAGGCAACATTAGCTAGGAGGTCAGCACTAGCATTTTGGAGTCTGGGAATAGGTGAAATATTAAATGCTATAAAATGTTCAGTCAGATCTTGCACTAAAGATTGATAATATTTTAAATGACCTGATACACAATGTATAGTATTTCGTACCTGTTTAATAACAATATTGGAGTATCTGAAGACTTGTAGATACTTGATATCTAATCCGATTTCTTTGTAAAGTCCTTGGACTAGAGTTTCGTATTCTACAACGTTGTTTGTGCAATCAAACTCGAGTCTACCTGTTAGCATAGTTTTGTTTCCCTTTGGACTAACTAATACACATCCTACTCCTGCTTCATCATTAGACTTAGAACCATCAAAAAATAATTTCCAAAATAAAGATTTATTTACAGGACTATCTATAAAATTAACACATTTAAAACTATTTGTTTGAGAAAAATTTTCCACTTGAGACAGAACAAAATGTTCTAAGTAAGGCGAAGTATGAGCATTAAAATTCCTAAGAAAGAGTCAACAGAATAGTTGCCAATTATATTGTTTCTGTGTGCTACAGGTTCATTTTCTCCTTCCAATTCCGTCACTATGTATTTTTGGTGTCTTTCTTGCTCAACCTTTATCTGATTCGGTTTACCATTGTAAGGGAGCCACATATGTGACCAATCGGTCGCAAAATATCCATGAAGCTTTTCAAACCAATCCCTACTAAGAATTAAACCATAAAATTTGGGAATGTCTGCAATTAGAATATCAATAACTTGACATACCTTTGGATTAGAAGACAAGCTTATGGTAACTTGATTTAGTTCACCGATTACTTCAACCTACGATTGGTCTAACTGAACTATGTGTATTGCATTTTTTTGAGGTTGGACGTTTAAATTTACACATATTGCTTTAGGTAGAATATTAGATGAAGCTCCTGAATGTACCAAACAATTATGCACGTTTTTATTGAAGATTTCGTAAGTAAGAAGGAATGGGGGAGTATGGGATTTTGACCTACCTCCAATTAAAGCAATATCATTTGGATCAACTTTATTTGCCATATTATTTGGAGGTCTTCCTATTTCATGAAAAGCTTGCAAGATTATAGTGGCATGGAGAGGTGCAACGGGAATTGCATGTAACTCTTTCAAAAGTATCTTTTGTTGATGTTTCAATTTGCTCAATTCATAAAAAGTAATGTTAGCCCTAGTTTTCTTCATGTCTTCAATGATATTATACTCCATCTCATCAGAAAAAATCAGTGTTTTAGATGGAGTTGAGGGATCGGATTGGATTGGGCTTGTTTGAGTCGCTTTTGGTGATGATTTCTTACCTACGACTTTATTTTTAGATGTCGAGCTTGCGCTCTTCTGTTTAGGACTAGGTTGTGGAGGATCGAGATGATTTCTACTTTTGGTACTAACTGGTGATGCCTCTTGATCCTCTTCATCTGGAAGGATGAAGTCCCACATTCCCTGTACTTTTATAACTTCATCTTCATCAGTAGGTTATTCGTTAGAAACTTCCTCTTCTTCTTCTTCTGATTCTGCATTTGTTATAGCGTTGGGAGGCTTTGAATCAGTTGAGGGATTTTTTCTATAAGGCTTGTAGGGTTATTTTGAAGAAGTCTCTGCTACTTGTTTCTTAATGTCAACCATTTCGTTAGACATGGTTTTTAAGACTTTCTGTAATCCTTCTAAATCAAATGAGTCTTTTGATTGCTTTCTTAGGATCATCTCTAAAAGTAACCTTCTTAGATTTTCTTTCATCAACAACTAAGATACGTTTCTCTACCGCTATCGCTTCCTTCATGTTTTCAGCCAATGTTGTCTTAGCAGCCCTATCAATGAAGATCGCTATGTTCGATGGTAATGCAGATATGTACCATTCACTTCGAACTTCTTCGCTAGGCTTGGAAGCAGTCAGAATTTTATTCAAAAGCTTGTTGAAACGCGAGTTAAAATCTTTGATAGGTTCTCTTGATTCAGCCTTTAGATTTGATAGATCATTGATTCGTGTTGTTGTAGATCTATCATTGCCGAACTTAGTCAAGAATTGTTCTTGGAAAATGTCCCAACTAGTGATAGATCCTGATGGTAATGAAAAATACCAGGATCCGGCTGCTCCTTGTAAAGTGTAAGGGAAAAGCCAAACAATAACATCTTCATTAGTAACACCATTTAAATTTATTGATAACATAAAGTTGTTCATGTGTTCTTCTGCTAGCATGCATGTTTCAGGATTAAACTTAGGCAGCCATTTTTCAGAATGGGCCAGTAATTGACCCAAGGGCATAGGCATTAAGACTGCCTTTGAGTTATTCCATGGGTTTGGGTGATCGTTGAACTACTAACAGAGGAAAGCGCAGACGAAGTTGCTTGTGGAAGGGATGAGAATGTTAAAGTTCCAGTGCTTTGATGGACAACAATTTGAAGTGGAGGGGTGGATGGTTGACTTTGCAATGGAGAAGTTGGAATGGATGTCAATGATGAAAGAGTTGGAATGGATGTCGATGATGAAAGAGTCTCATTATTAGACCCTTGAGGTGATTTCTTTGCTCTTTTGCTTTTAGGTAGAGGTAATTCGTTGGTTCAATACCAAACTTTTCACTCTGCAATCTGGTTAAAGGATGAGAAGGATTGTATTGCGAAGTCACACTACCTTGAGATATTTCAGACTTTTGTGGTGATATGGAAAATCCTTGAAGTTTATGAATAAAAGATTCAACTTCAGGAGGTTCAATAGTAGATTTCTCTGAAATGTTTGGGTTTGTGGCAGTTGTTGTTGTTGTTTTCTCAACTTCCCGCTTAGGACTTAAATATTTGGAATGTGATGGAGAAGTTGGGGAGATGTTGAGGGTGATTTACTCTCAGAGTAGTATTTAGATTTGGATTTACTAGCCATTCATAGTTCGGGGCCCTCCTTCTAGTGCCAAATATGTTGAAGTTCCGAAAATCGAGTCTACAACAAGGGGGATACCCACCCAGTCCGGACCTTGAAAGCAACTCCTTTTCTGTTTGGGATGGTGGGTCCGACTGGGGATAATGGGACCAATTTCCCAATTTGTGTGTGTTGATAAGAATTGATATTTCTGTTTTCTAAAGATTTCAAAGTAAAATTCTTTTAATCTAAGTCTAATTTAAAACATATAATTGTATTCTAATGAACAGAAATATTTAAGTCTAAAACTAACCCGGGATTCAACTTTTTACTTATGCGATCTAAAATAATTTCTAATAGCAATTGGTAATAAAGATCATTCAATCGCTACAAGAAAAGAATTCGATAAAAATGAATTGTTTCGTATAAAAAGTTAGCCGAAACAATTGTGAGAAGCATATCATATAATAAGTCATTCATATGTTGAGCATAAACAGAATAGTCATTATCGTACAAAAGTGCCAAATAATAACTCAAACATTCAAGATTTCATGTCTAAATAACTAAGCATAAAATATCACTTGGACACATAAGCAGGAATCATTAAGAGATAATAGTACCATTGACAACAAGTTCTACTCATGAGCTTCAGCAATATAGATTTATCTCTTCCTAATTCAACATCTACTAAGAGTACAAAAGTGCATTTCAGTAGCAAATATTAAACACAGATATCAATAAATCTTGTTCCATTCATTCATCAAAACCTCCTCTGAGGGTGCAGAAGTGCATCTTCTAACGAAATGTTTTTGACAAATTTTAGGACCCTTCTCTAAATGCATGAGATGGGTTAAAATACTACTTCCTAAATACTAAAAATAGTTTATTACAAAAATATAGGAGGAGGTTTAAATGACCGTCCTCATCTAAGGCAACAATAAATCAAAAATAAAACTAAAACTGAATCTGGAATTAACTATCTATGTATCTATTCTTTGAGATCGCAAGCATTTAGCATCAGTTGGAGGAGTGTCGGTTTGCCGACCTCCGATTTTAGTTGCCTTGCGAAAACAGAATCGACAAGTGCTGGCGGTATCTTCTCGGTAGAGTTCGTGAGGCATTTGAGAGTCATGTATTGACTATGCAGTTTAACCAAGTACTACCAGTAAGTTTCCCAATTCAACTTGGTTAACTTCTTGATGGACTTTGCTCTTTCCTCAACTTTTTGTTTCCAGCTTTTCTGTAGTTGATGTGCCTTTGGGAGAAATTCCGGTGTGGTCTCTGAAATGAGGTTTTCTCTGTGCAGGTTTTCATTGACACAGTCAATGACGTTGTTTGCCGCTGTAGCTGCTTCTTTTGCTGCCTGTTCTGCCTTCCTAACCTGTGCGTCCCATTTGTGGAAAAGCATTTCTTTATGGGCTTCATTGATTCTGAGTGCGCCTACTTTCTTTCCCTCTTTCAATTCCTACCAAATCAAATAATCAGAAATTCTCATATCAATCAAATCATAATCATGTCGCAAGTCCACGACTTGATTGGTAATTTTATTGCTTATCTCGCAATGGGAAATCCATTGCGATATTCTTTGGCATAATGCTTCTTGTTGTTGCAAAAGTTGGTCGTTTAAGGCAAGGGCTCTTGAGACAAACTCTGTAAGCTTGGGATCATCTCTATGCATTTCAAGCATAACCTGCAACTGATTTTCTTTTTCAGCCAAATTGTTCTGGTATCCCAGCTGCATCTGTTGAAAATCTTGCTGTAATTTTTCAAACTTCTCCTCTTCTTCTCGATTGGCACTGGCTTGTTGTAGCTGTTGCTGCAAAATTTGGATTTGTTCTTCTTTATCCTTAAGTAATTTTTGTACCTCGAATGCTTTATCAATTTTAGCAGAAGCATAGGCTCCTGCGATCTGATATAACTTAGTCAGATTTTCAGTAGGGTCAGTGGTAGGGTCTTGCCAAAGGACGTCTAGCTGCTCTGCCTCAGGTGAGATCACGCTGTCGAGTTTCCTTTTCTTTCATTGCCTTCTTACCACGACCTTATGTTGCAGGCTATAGAATACATGTAGAGGAGGAATCTCCTCTATCTTGAGCATGATTTCAAATGATGGGGTAATGGGAATATGATCTATCTCTGGAGCATTGTTGACTGTTTCCATGATCATATCTGTCACTATCTGTACTGTAGTCTCAAGTGTCTTCGTGTTCTACTCCTCAGCATTAATCAATTCATCGAATGTTTCCTACTCTTTACCCAGTTCAGTTCTCACTAGCTCTGGTGGTTGGATGATGGAAGGGGTAACTTTTACTTGTGGTGTAGTCAAGACCTGTTGCTCCGGGCATTCTTCAGATTGGGCAGTGTCTCTAACTGACCCTTCACTTTTATTACGGTCGCTTTCAGACTGTTTAGAGCGTTCTGGTGATTCTTTTCCGGGCTTAGACCTGGACTTATCTGTACCTGAGCTTCCACTTAAACTGATACTGGGAGGCTCCCTTATTGGTTCCAAGCGTAACTTATCCAAGGGGATGTTAGCTAATCTCCTTTCTCTGTACAATTTGAATTCTTGGAATTCTGTTGGGGGAAATTGAATTTGAGCCATGTGAAAAACTTCTTTCAGTGTGCTTTTCTGTTGAAAGGTATCATCAAAAATATCATCTTCTTTGAAAAATACTTTTATTTTAACAGCAGTAGTGAAATTTTTTATGATATCAAAAAGGTCAAATTGTCTTCCTAGAAAATTGAACAGTTGTAGACACAGCATATTATCTACTTCCTTGAATGCATGACCTAAATCAAACAATGAAAAGGCCACTAGAAATTGCAGCCAAATGGCCTTCTTCTTGTCTTTTAATTCTTTGCTCATTCCTCCCACCCCGCAGGTCTGGTAGGTAATTTCTCGAGCCAATAACTTATTAGGAACATATAAGGGTAGGACATGAGGGGAAGCAATGCTTCCAAATACTCTGACATAGGTGAAAAGTTGTTCCCCAAACCATCTTGTGATAGGGAGAGTGTCAACTTCTGCTTTAGGGGAAAATCTTGGGGCATCCCTATTATACAACATTCTATAAAGGGGCAACATAATTCCATGGCAAATTCTGTAAAAATATGGAATAAACTTGGAATCCCACAATTCTTTATGATAAATGTGAATGGGCAAGGGATTTTGTGTAGTCCACTTCCAACCCATTAAAGGAAATTTGGAAACATAACAGATTGCATCCATAACATAAGCAGCTAAATAGAAAGGACGATAAATCCTCTGAGTAGTAGTTCTTTTGGACCAGTAGTTCCAAATGGCCGAAGCTAAATTATCAGACAATATTTGAGCCTAATCCATAATAGTGGCATTAGTGGTTGCATTTAATAGGGGTAGCCACTCAAATGAAAACTTGCTGACGTTGGGCCTTCCATATAGTCTACATAGCATAGCAGCAGCAAAGCAATATGGGGAGGAGAGGGAACCAGTACTGTACATACCGTGTTTGTCCTTTTTCAATGGTTCTTCCCTCGCTGACCAATTCTTGGTACACTCCGCCAAATCTTCGTTTTCTTTGGCAAACTTCTCCAAGAACTGCTTGTTGTAGGTTGCCTGCAACTATGGTAGGTGATACATAAGCCTTAAATCTTGTGAAGTGAATGACCCAATGAGGTCTTGGCTTCAAGACTTGAATTGTCTATCCATTATATCGGCACTGTCTAGTACCCACTTGACCATGTCTATGTATGGAAGAATCTTTGGTCTTGCCGCTATTCGATGAAGGAATGAACATGCAAGTTCAGTGATTGATGCCTCGGACGACCCACGTGAGTCTGCTGTTGCTTTAACCTCCATAACTCTGGGCTTTTCTTCTTCGAGCAGACTGTACATGCCTTCCCAAGTAGTTATGCCGGCATCTCTGTTGCAGGTGGTGTCTGTGTATAAGGGCATCATCTCTTTGTCCTCAACAACTGGAGCTTTTCCCTTCTTTCCCATTATGTTCTGCACATTGTTGCATATATTACTCTGATTGCCGCTCCTGCAAATTTACAAGCAAGGAAAGAATAATGGTAAAATATAAGGTGATGGGAAAGCTCTTAATGCCGAAATCATATAAAATATATCACCTTATGTGAAATAACCTTTCGATTAGATTTAAATCTTATCTCATAAATGACCATCAACTAACCATTAAATTGACATTAATGCCCATAACTCGGTATCAGATTATGAAAAATACTTTATTAGACTATGAGCCCTGCAGATCTGCGATAAAGCAATTTTGCTATTTGCTTCCCAATATCGTAGATCGCAATATCGCTAATCTGTTTTGTCAACAATCATTTATTACCTTATGCGTCTGCGAGATGCGATTTACGAGATGCCTTATCACATATCGTCGGATAGGGATATTTTACCTTAGGTGATACTTGTGGCGTATGAAATCTGTGATGTGCAATGAGTCTTTAAGGCATGTGATCTTGCAACACGTTTTTGTAAGTTCGAAAGCTTGTTTATATGATGTCCTCCATTATCCTTTGCGATGTGATGTTTTGTTGTTAAGAGAACGATTTTCTTTAGAGCTTATCATAAAACTTAAGTTTTTTGGGTTTAGTGGGTGTTTTCCTAAGTTTATGATAGCATGTTTTATTCAAAGGGAAACATAAGTGCTAGTTTTTATTTTTTAGAAGGGTCCCCATTTATTTAGATTTATTATTAAAACTAAATAAAAAGGGGGGTTATTGCTAGCGATAACACAACTAGACCACCCTCTATCAGTCAGACCTCCACTAAGTTGCATTGCGTAGTCTCAGCCCTCAGTGACCAAGCACTATTGCCCAGAACTACGCAGAGCTTCAGGCTGCCCTCTAGGCAGTCTACACTGCACAATTCTGGAATCAATCTAGTTGATTGTCACCTAGAATAGTGCAGAAGTTGCCTAAGAAGATATCTAAGTCTGTGCTTCCCGCAAGCCTATCCATCGAGCCTCCCGCTCGTCAACTGGAGAATTTGACTAGGATATTGGCCCAGGGCTGCACTCCTCCCAAAAATTGTGCGAAGCTACCAACCTTCTTTCTTGCACTTCTTGAAGAAATTGCACAGACAAGAGGGATAGGCACTCATTGCCTGTCACTACACTGTCTCTAAAATTTGCGCAGTTTTGTCAGTCAGTCCCCCTACTGCCCAGCCTGGATTGTGCAATTTTCTTGGACAATCCACTAGCTGCTCGACACCTCGCTCAGTCCGAAAATTGCACAGACATGTCCTGCATGATTACCTCCCAGCTCTGTTCATTTTTTGAAAGCAAACTCCCGTAGCCCGCTCCCGGCCTCCTCTGAAAATATGGGCAATTTTCACTGCGAGTGCCTCCTGTTTCCCACACTGCCTTCCCTAAAAAAATTGCGCAGTTTTGCCTCCCAGCTGAGCCAGATCCCGCAAATGTCACTGTTGTCCCAGATTGCTCATCCCTACCTCTTAGTTACCACTACGTATTTTTTCCCGATAGTGTCCCGGAGCCTGGTATCCCAGCCTGACATGTGCTTTGCACTAGCTTAGAGCTTGTCCTCTCTCCTGGTCACTTGCACTCGGAAATGAAAGATAATGCATCATTGTAAACTAGGGTATTTCTAGATTTGATGTCATCTCTGTAGAATTTTGTAGAATTTTTCTACAAATTAGCTAGCTTTGATACCATGTAGAACTTTTTCTACAAATTAGCTAGCTCTGATACCATGTAGAATTTTGTAGAATTTTTCCTACAAATCAGCTAGCTCTGATACCATGTAGAACTTTTTCTACAAATCAGTTAGCTCTAATACCATGTAGAAATTTCCCACCTATAGATCAACCTAGTAATGTAATGTACTAAAGCAAAACACTTGATCTACTTCTACAAACAATTTAGCAGAAGCTTAATCAACCATGAGCAACATAAATAAGAACACATATAACTGATAAGAAGGAATCAATCACACATAACACAGAAGAATTTACCCGGGGAAAGCACTTGCCTAAAACCCTATCTCTGTATTATCATACAAGTGGAAATATAGTCTGGATTACACAAAGCCTTAGCTTGGAAGCTATACAGCTCTCAGTACAATCCCTCTACTGCTCATAGACAATCAAAGGCTTCTCACAAACCTTCTCCTTTGCCATCCAAGCCTCCTATTTCTATGCACAATTTTTCCTGGGTCCTCCAGCTGCAACCTATGTGATTCCCACCTCAAACACAACACTGACCTATGAAATAACTGCACAAAATTGAAGGAGATAAATCATCATCATGGATGAGCTTCCTTTATAGGAAGAATATTCATCCAACTGATAGTACATTGTCCCTTCTCTTATCTCAACTAGGTCTCTGTCTAAACTAACATGCAACAGTTATCCATGAGTGAATTCTCAATTATCTAAAATAATAGTTGTCATATGCATACAAGCAT
Source organism: Pinus taeda (assembly GCA_000404065.3). Classification (NCBI taxonomy): domain Eukaryota; kingdom Viridiplantae; phylum Streptophyta; class Pinopsida; order Pinales; family Pinaceae; genus Pinus; species Pinus taeda. The sequence goes on from APFE030282715.1 coordinate 55,994, forward strand.
TAACAAACTATATTTTATTAATTTAACAACTTGTTAAATTAATCTAACTGGACTTGACTAAGTTAACTGAGCCAACTAATTACAACTCATAATTACAACTCATCCTTATCTCTTTAACTGATGGATAAATTCACCAATTAATAGATAAACTGTTGCATGTCCTCACATAGACTTCAAGTTTGTTTTTCCTTAACTAATTAACGCATGGAGATTTATTAATTAATATTTTAAACTATTGTTAATACCAAATTCGTTTTTTACGTCCTATAGATAGACCACGGATTGCTATAAATAGAAAGGGACCCACAAATGCTATTTTTAGAACTTTCTATTTTTAGCAGTTTCACCTCTCACCCAATGTGGCTAATGACCTCACTAGCCAAACTGTTATTTTTAGACATGCTATTTTTAGCACTTTCTAAATTTAGCATTTCTTGTTGCACATTTTTCAACAGTCTCATCATGAGTAATTGCAGAAACAGGTACATGGATGAGACATGGTGCGGTGACGAACAGGATGAACAAGGATGGCATGCTAGAAGACTTACTCACAGTTGGATGAACACGTGAAGCATACCTAGAAAGTGAAGGAGACACGTGCACATGCATGAACCATAAAGTGTACACAAAGACCATTGAAGAATGCGTGCACTTTTTCATGTGGAGTTGAAGTTATGGTACACCACGGGCACACTCATCACTCAGTAGCTCAACATGAATAACACAGCTAGAATGTGCATACCAGCAGTGTCATGTCGAGTTGTGTCATAAGTCGCCTTGGCCACATCACTACTTTGGGTCATAAATGTGTAATCAATGTAATGTAGTGTGGAATTCCAAGAGAACCATGGATGAAGTTAAAGAGACATGTAAGTCAAAGAGTCATGAGGGAAGTCGAACAGTCACAAGGGTCAGTTTTACCCTTGGCTATGTATACCCCTCATTTGTACATGAAAAATAATTTTCACCTTGGCTCCTCCCACATAGCCTTGAGAGTCTGCAGACTTTTCTTTAAGGAGCAAGCAATGGCTCCAACGCCCCACTTTTGGGGTTAGTGACGTATGGTGTACGGATGTGTCTTGGAACTTTCGCTTAATTCAGAAGCTTGTTAACAGGCCAACACATTTTCATACATGTATTGTATTCGTTTGTAAGGCTATTCTTTGGACGCTTGTAATGCATGTTGCTTTAACCTGTAGTAAGATAGTTGAACTATTTCAGTTGTTTTAGTGCATATGCTGTTGGAAATGTGTTGCATCAGTTGTTAACATTGTCTCACCCGTGTGGACTATTCCGTCGGACACTAGACATATTCATTCTTGTAAACTTGTTATAAAGACCATCACACTGGTGTGAACTACGCCCCTGGGTGTTGTATGTGCTATCTGTTCACTTTGTGTTTGTGATTATCGCATCCGTGTGGACTACTCTGCTGGGAGCTACATAGATCCTGCTATGTTGTGTGTCTCTAACATAGGTGGGACTATTCCCTTTCGACTTGAGACTCACTCTCACCCTCTCCCTATACAGTGAAAGATCTTTGACACAAGCGACACTAAGCACTCACTAGGAACACACACCTCGTTTTTTGAAGACTAAGTATACCACTCTCATGTGCTGACAAGAAAGAGCTAAGACATATCTTTAAGATAATGGCAACCAGGCCATCATGCAGGATGGGACTCCTAAACCAAACGGTGTGAGGTCTAGTTGGGACTTCATACCAGGGAGATCCCCTGAATGTTGGCATGTCTGGAACCGTCAACATTTATGGCGTTAAAAGGAGGGTCAGATGATAAGTTGAGTCCTCACAATCTGTTTTGAATCTTCGCATACTTATCATGACTAACCACAAAATTTCTCTTCTGAAGTGTATGTCTTATGGAAACAACTTTGAAATCTCAAAAGGGCTCTAGGATGACTTGTCACGTAAAACATATGATGGTGGAGGCCAAGCAACGTTTCTTAGACACGCAGTTCGCATTGTAGGCTCCTGTGAAAGGCATGAAATCTATGAAGATTACATGACTTGCATGTTGTTCGCATACACGCTTCGAGGGCACCCACTGCATTGATGTGCCACACTACCCGAAGAATATATTCACTGTTTCCATCATCCGATCGCAGTGTAAAACCATGCTTTCAATAATTTTGACCGTAAAGCACTCAATAAATAAATTATGAAATTACGGAAAGCACTTGATGAATCTGTTGAACAATTTCACACATGCTTTTGTAATCTTGCATATCGATTTCCCGAAGATGAAATTGATCGAGAATTCCACGATGGAATATTTAAGTATATTCTTTATATATCTGAAAATCCACACTTCTTAGAATCATTCGAACCCCTCCCAGCATACCTTAGTGTTAGAGCTACCAAATCTAAGACGAACAAGGTCATTTCCATAAGTGACTGTCTGTCCTCTTCTCATTAAACAACTCTAGCTCTGCAATGTGAGGTGGGAGAAGGTGCACACACATTTGTTGAACTATCACATCCTCTTACCCCACCCTGTTGGGTTGTGTTATATTCTTTCCACATAGTTAACAGGGGGTTTGAGGGGTACCTTTGTCCTTGCGTTTTGTTGATCCTCCAGATTGTATTGTCCTGTGTTCTTTCGTTCCTGACTCCACATTGGTTGTGAACGAGGATCAAGTTTTTGACATATTTGGTGTTGTGCAACCAACCTGTGCTATCATTCATGATGAGTGTGTACGGAATCTGAAGAAGAACCCATGGTGAAGGATGACTCCCTTCCATCCGCGCCTCATCTGCTCTATCCTGACATCCGTTGTGATTTTACCACTTTTGATTTCCCCTGTGAAAACTCATCTCTAGATGTTTCTACTTCTGATCATTCACAAGACACACTGGATGTCAGCCTGCCATTATAGTGTAGAGAGGACACATCTTCCTCTAAAAATCCATCCCATCTGTCATTTGTCATTTATGAAAACACAGAGGGTGAACATCCTTGTTTCTCATCTACCCCTCTGCATGATCCATCAGATCATGAGGATGCCGACAAACATCCCGAATTTTCTGATCATGATTATCGTGATATCTGTACTTCTTCATTTGATCACGATGTTGATCCACTCGTTGTTAATATTTCTAAGCCACTAGTCTACGATGATCTATCTATTGATGAAGTGGAAACCCCACAGGTTGTTGAGGAACTTCAACCTGAGATGATGGTTATGTCAGTCCCTCGCTGTCGTGAGGTTAGTTCCACTTCTGATCAAAATATTTGTGAAACACCCAAGGCTCCTCATCACTCATATGTATGCACTAAAGATCAATCCAACACACAAATTTCACTTCCTCCACTAGAATCACATGATCCCATTTATTATACACTGGAGGAATCATACGCAACAAGCATGCTTGCAAAGAGTAAGTTGTCTCTCTTTCTCAAATTTTCTTGTTTGTCACATTCACAAGAGTATGCATGCTCATCATCTGCACGCAAAGTGTCATAACACCATGTTAAGTTCTTAGAATGCTTGTCTTGCGCTTTCAGTCTTTTCTTTTCTCTGGACACGTTTAAACTTTGAGTGTGTTGGTATTCATTGTTAAATATTTCTTGTTCATTGGTTTACATGTATATCTTTTTGTTTACCATGCCTTCGCCAACATGGGCCAGCCAATGCACCAATCGCTGCATTGGAAATATCACTTCACATGAGTAGGCCCATGCACTGTTTAGCGTAGGAGTAGGAGTAGTATTTTCTTTCTTTATTTGCATTGGTTTGGTTTGCTTGCGTTCTTGCTTTGATTACTTGTTTTTCTTTCGCTTTACTTTTGCTTTTTCTTTTTTCTTTCTTTCTTTCTCCTATCCATAGGTTAGCCTTACATGAAACCGTGTTTGGCTCTCAAGACAAGCCGAGAAAATCTAAGAGGAATTGTACAACTATCAACATCTAGTTATTTTTTTTCCTCTCTCTTTATGAAGAGCTTGTTGTCTTCAGTCGATGATACCTTGATGGAAAATACGTTATGTTCAGAGTGAGTCTTGGTGAAAACACAATGCTTGCACTGCTAACTAGTACCACCTACTCTAATCGGTTATTTTGGGTTAACCCTTGTCAGTGCAGTCAAGTAGAGTAAGGTGAGGGGGAAATCATTAACAAGTATGTTAGAGGTATATATAACATACTTCTTTGAAGGAAAAACCTCTTCTTCTCTCAATAAGTCAGGATCCCTCTTCTACCTCTGAAATAAGTAAGTGCCTATGCACAGTTCTTTGAAAAAATGAAAAATGAATAAAGTTAAAGAAGAGAAAGGCTTCCTGTGTATAGAGGTGATGAAAGTGACTTCTTCGGGGTACTGTCCAGGTTTGATGGCAGTGGAGCAACACTAGAGATGAGACTTAAACTCTGACAATTATATTACTTGTGCATCAATATACCCCTCATCCCCAATCGAAACAACTAAGTTGACTTGGCTTGGAATGTGTGCTGACCGATCAAGAGAATGGCAGGGACTACATCTTTCACAAAATCTAGTGCGGAAGCCATCACGATCAAAGAATCGAACAATACTTCTGGAAGGGTTAGAATCGCTTTTCACGAAACAAGGTCCATGCAGAGAGATGGAGTTATACCAATGTGTTGCCAATATTGTAGCGACTATAACCACCCTCCAAAATTTTGGCTTGCATGCAAATTTTAGAGCCTACCTTAGATCCTGCAATCGATCGTCCTTGGTCACTTGTTGGTAGGCTGATGACCTCAAGCTTCCCCTCCTTGATCTTAAGATTTGTTCTTATTCTCATATTTATTCAGCATGTGTCATGCAAAGGGAATGTTGTTTTTCCTCAACGGAAATCATGTGCGCATGAGCTGTTTTCATCACATAGACATATTTCACACTCACTACACACAATCTTGTCATGAAGGTTGTTGCATCAAGAAGAGTATGTTTATACATTCTGGATGGTCTATGTTGTATCACTATGTGTTCGTGTGTGATCACAGTCAAGTCTTATCAATGTTTACATATGTTTCATTGATCTCACACTTAGCTTATTTCCTAAGAAACTTAGCCGCATCCAACCTCCCAGAATTGTGAACTTTGATTCTACAACCATCAAGCTTCCTCCCTTACCTACTGAAACCCCATAGTGTGCAGAGACCCCAGCTAGCACTACTCTCCAGAAATGCGCAGAGCAATCATGTAGCCAACACTTCTCTCTAGAAATGCGCAGAGTAGTCCGGCTGCTCTGCATTTAGAAATTGTACAGAGGTGTCCTCCTAGGACCCCCATACCGCAACAGTGTTTTGTGCCTCAAAATTGTGTAGTGTTGTCCAAACTGCTCTGTTTGTCTTGCGTACAGAAATTGTGCAGGTGGGCCTCCCATGGCCTCATCCCGACATCAGTCACTGCTCGCTAAAACTATGATGATTTATCTCTCAATGAGTATAGGAAAATGTGAAATGATGAGATCACTCCCAAGGAGTTGAGGAGAAGGACCAAGAAACCAAGTGATGGAAAAAGATCAGGACCGCATGCAAACTCCATCGGATGCATGAACATCTCGAGGGTAAGTATGGTAAGTAAAGAACATCTTTCAAAGTACACCTCTTAGTTGAGTTTGTAGGATTGCTTATCAATGTCATATTTCATGCCTTCAGTAATATGCATGGGCGGAAACATAAAAGTCATTTCATGTGTTTCCTCTACATGTCTTGCTTCCTTTTCGCTTGTTTGACCCACTGTCGTCTTCAACATGTTGATTGCTATGTCATGCTTGCGACCTTGTTCTGGTGATGTTGAAGGTTTGTGTATGAGTTAAGTTTACTACGTAAACATATATCACACTCACACATGATCTTGTAAGCAATGTCACATAAGTGTCATCACGATCATCTGAAGTTTCACACTTGTCGCTTTCACCATTAGACAATCCTGCCGTTAGTTGCACTAAGAAAAGTTGTCTTGTTGGTTTGAGGTGTCTTGTCGTCAAGTCATGTTGAGTGTGTGTTTGTAAGGTTATGTATACAAGAGTTCACTCACTCACACACTTAGCCATTTTTCTGAAAAGTTTGTTGATCGGACCATCCTCCATCAGCGGGACCTCCATTGAGTTTCACTGCGTAGTCTCAACCTTTAGTGACCAAACACTGTTTTCTAGAACTGTACAGAGCTTTAGGCTACCCTCTAGGCAATATGCATTGCAAAATTCTGGAATCAACCTGGCTCAATGTCACCCAGAACAATGCAGAAGTTTCCCAAGAAGTTATCTTAGTCTGCGCTTTCCACAAGCCTATCGATCAAGCCTCCTGTTGGTCAAGTGAAGAATTTGACTTGGGCAGTGATCGAGGGCTGCACTCCTCCCAAAAATTGTGCAGAAGCTACCAGCCTGCCTGCTTGCACTACCTGAAGAAATTGCATAGACAAGAGGGACATGCACCCATTTCCTATCACTGCAATGTATCTGAAAATTGCGTAGTTTTGTTAGTCAGTGGCCTTACTGCCCGACCTGCTACTCCTCCTGAAAATTGCGCAGTTTTCTTGGATAGTCTACCAACTACTCAACACTTAGCTAAGCCTGAAAACTACACAGACATGTCCTACATGACTGCCTCCAAGCTCTGTGCAGTTTTGGCCAGCAAGCTCCCGCAGCCTGCTCCCAGCCTCCTCTGAAAATCTGCGCAGTTTCAATTGCGAGTATCTCTTGTTGCCTCCCTTCCTCGAAAAAATTGGGTGGTTTTTCCTCCTAGGTGAGCTAGATCCTGCAAATGTCACTGTTGTCCTGGACTGCTCAACCCATCGTCTCAGTGAATTCTACGTAATTTTTTCTGACAGTGTCCTAGAGCCTTGCATCCCAGCCTGACATGTTTTCTGTGTTGTTTCGGAGCCTTGTCCTCTCTCCTGGTCACCTGCACCCAGAAACGAAATATAATGCATCATGGTAGACTAGGGGATTTCCGAATTTGATTTTGTCTCGTCATGAGTGATTGCAGAAAGTTCAGGTATATGGATGAGACACGGCGTGACGACGAACGGGATGAACAAGGAGTGCATGCTAGAAGACTTGCTTGTGGTTGGACGAACACACGAAGCATACCAAGTAGTAAGCGAAGGAGACACGTGCACATGCATGCACCATCAAGCGAACACCAAGACCATTGAAGACTCTGCACACTTTGTCACACGGAGGTGAAGCTATGGTATACCACGGGCACACTCATCACTCAATAGCACAACAACTTGATACGAACAACACGACCAGCATGTGCATATCAGCAGTGTCGTGTTGAGTTGTGTCATGAGTCGCCTTGGCCACATCACTACTTTGGGTAATTGTGTAATCAATGAAATGTAATGTGGAATTCCAAGAGACCCATGGATGAAGTTGAAGAATCATGTAAGCCAAACAGTCACGAGGGAAGTCAAATAGTCACAAGGGTCAGTTTCACCCTTGGCTATATATACCCGACATTTGTACATGAAAAATAATTTTCACCTTGGCTCCTCCGACATAACCTTGAGAGTCTGTAGTATTTTTTTTGAGGAGAGAGCAGTGGCTCCAATGCCCTGCTTTCGGGGTTAGTGATGTATGGTGTATGGATGTGTCTTGGAACTTTCGCTTAATTTAGAATCCTGTTAACATGCCAGCATGCTTTCACACATGTATTGTATTCGTTTGTAAGACTATTCTTTGATGCTTGTAATGCATTTTACTTTAACTTGTACGAAGATAGTTGAATTATTTCGGCTGTTTTAGTGCATATGTTGTTGGAAATGTGTGCATCAGTTGTTAACGTTGTCTCGCCCGTGTGGACTATTCCGCAGGACACTAGACAAAATCATTCTTATAACTTGTTATAACGACCATCACACTCGTGTTGACTACTCCGTTGGGTGTTGTACGTGTTATATGTTCACTTTGTGTTTGTGACTATCACATCCATATGGAATACTTTCTCGGAAGCAGAGCAGATCCTACTGTCTTGTGTGTCTCTAACAGAGTTGAGACTATTCCCTTTTGACTTGAGACTCACCCTCACCCTCTCCCTCTGTAGTGAAAGATCTTTGACACAAGTGACAATAAGCACTCACTAGGCACACGAACCTCGTTGTTTGAAGACTAAGTATACCACTCTCATTTGCTGACAAGTAAGAGTTGATGCATATCTTTAAGATAATGGAAACTGGGTCATCATACCGGATGGGACTCCTACAACAAACGGTGTGAGGTCTAGTTGGGACTTCGTACCAGGGAGATCGCCTGAATGTTGGCAGGTCTAGCACCATCAACACATGTCTCACACATGTTAATTGTTAACATAATTTTGATGAAACAATGGTCCTTTTAGTTGCAACAATACCACACATTACATACTAGAAATGGAACCTATGTTATTGATCCTCCCTTGTTGAAGTTAACAATGCCAAATGGTAGTTTTAGTTTGGTTAAAATGTCTTGTCACCTTATAGTGTGGACATCCTCATGTTGAATTCCATATTTCATGAAATCCTTGACTTCATTCCTTAAATCAACCTACAATGTGTTTAAAGCCTACGATATTAATGGAGTCTAATTTAGTGTGTCATCTAGTTTAGTGAAATGATCATGCATTTTGAGAACATAAGGACTCTATTTCATATGTCCTCCCAACCCTAAAAAAAGTGTATAGTGCAATTATTTCTATCGTTGAGTATGTTAAGTTTAGGTATGTTCTATGCTTAGAGCAATTTAATTCAATTTTCAAAGTTAGCTCAATATCTTTTCCAGATTAGCAATCACATCAGCATTAAAGTAAACTGCAGATAGAACATAAACATAATTCGCAGAAGACAAGCCAAGACAAGAGAACAAAATATGTGGTGCTAGCCAAGTACAAACCTCAATGTGGGGAAACCCTTGATCAATTCTTCTTATATGTTCTTCAATAGTTCAGGAAAGAGAGAGAGAGATAGTACATTTACAACAAAAGTCAGCACTTCAACTTTCTAGATTCATCTCTACATGAGATTAGTTGAAGACATGCTGCTTCAATTGATTCTTCAAGGTGACTCCTTCACCTATCATTGTGCTGCATCTCATCCACATGCTGCACCTCACAGTGTTGCACCATGCTGCACTCATCATTACAGTGCTGGACCTAATGACCATGCTATGCACTTCATGCTACTGATCCTATCACTGTGTTGGTCCAATCACTGATCTTTCATCACGGATTTGCACCCAATGCTACGCTCATCACTGATCTGCACTCAATGTTGCACTCATCACTGATTTGCACTCCTCATGGAAAAGACTTGTTCATATTGAGAACACATTGAAGGTAGAATTTGCTTGTTTAGGTGGGCCTAAAATATTATAGAGCATAGTAAAATTCTATTCAAATTGAAATTGATAAGAATTTTAACAATTTTCAATGCAAAGGGCTCATTGACATAGCTCATAAGTTCATCATGTTACCATGTGGTATTTTTGGGGGCTACCACTTACTGTCTCGATTATATTTTGTTGACATCTTTATGTCACACGGGCTTGAAATATCATGAAACTCATTTAAATTTGGGCATCAATTAGAAGTGTTTGTGAAGCTTTGAAACATGAACAATGAAATCTTTTAACTTTTGAATTGATGGTTATGTGATCCATATCAAGTTTATGAGAGGAGTCTTCAGCGAAAATCACATCATATTTCATTTGTTGATGTGTTTCAAACAAACGAGTGTGGTTCATCATCAAAACTCCTCTCATAATCTTTTAACTCTATTAAATCTTAAACACTAAGAAAAAAAATTAAGAGCCTTAATTAACTTACTTCGATAAGTAATGAACAAGCCAACTAGAAAAAAACCCAAAACCTAAGAATCTAATATTAAACTCATACTTAAATGTTTTTGAAATATAATTAATTCCTACATTAAATATAAGAATAAAATTTGACAATAATCAAAATATGAAATATGAAAATAAAACATTTCATACCCTAAATTATATATGAAATATGAAAATAAGACATTTCATACCTTAAATTATATAGACTCAAAATAATAAAATACTTCAATTTCAATTAAATATAATGTCATGAATGTATTTTGAATGGTTAGTTAGAAAAATACATAAAACATAAAATAGGAAAATGAGACATTTCATACACTAAATTATATAGACTCAATTATAATGTTATAAATTGTTAGCTAGAGAAACACATAAAATAAAATAAAAACCACCCCTATTTATGAGCTCAAATATTTATAAAATATCCCATATAAATATTTGCTGCCATATTGCAACATGCAACACCAAAAATGCACATATTACACTTACAAGGTCTATGTTCACACATTTTCGTTAAATGACCTAATATTTTATTGAGTACTCTCTTTTTTTTATTAAAATAATATTTCAGTTTTTAAAAATATTAAATTGGAATAATGCTAAAAATTAAAAAAATAGCTAGGGGCATAGAGCATATAAATAGCGGTCAAATTAAAATCGGTGGTACAAAATACTATATAGTAAAAGAAAAGGAGCAGCCGTATATATTGCCGCGGTCCTCGGTGCCTTTCTGGTTTGTCAAAATGTACATTGCATGAAAGGTGATGAGTTCGATTAGCGGTACGAGCAGAAGGCAAAGGAGAAGAAAAGGCGGTACTCTACAGTACTCCAAATCATTTTACTACACTGAAATGTCAAAAAATTACGGCACTGAATTTGAATGCGTCTTCAGCAAAGAAGATGTCAATCGTAAGGCAATTTCATGGAAGAGATGTTAAGTTCCAGATGCAATTCGGAGAACTGTAAGATATTTTCAGGAAAAAAATGTCAAACTATTTTCAGGGAAAAGAAGTTAGTTTTTAGATGCAATTCGGTGAGCTGTAAGGTATTTTCAGGAAAAAAAATGTCAAACTATTGTCAGGGAAAAGATGTTATTTTTCAGATGCAGTTCGGAGAACTGTAAGGTATTTTCAGGAAAAAAATGTCAATTGTTTGACGCGATTGGGAATTTTCAGGGAAACGATGTCAATTCTCCGAAGCAATTCAATTTGAAGGCTTTCTCCAATTTGTAAGACATTTCCAGGGAAAAGATGACAATTCCCCAAATTGTACGGCAAATTTTAAGGCTTCTTCAGCAAGAAGATGTCAATCGTAAGGCATTTTGAAGGAAAAGATGTTAATTTTCAGATGCAATTCGGAGAACTGTAAGGTATTTCCAGGAAAAAAGTCAATTGCTCGACGCGATTGGGAATTTTCAGGGAAACGACGCCAATTCTCCGAAGCAATTCAATTTGAAGGCTTTCTCCAATTTGTAATACATTTCCAGGGAAAAGATGACAATTCCCCAAATTGTACGGCAAAATTTAAGGCTTCTTCAGCAAGAAGATGTCAATCGTAAGGCATTTCAAGGAAAAGATGTTAATTTTAAGATGCAATTCGAAGAACTGTAAGGTATTTTCAGGAAAAATGTCAATTGCTCGATGCGATTGGGAATTTTCAGGGAAACGATGTCAATTCTCCGAAGCAATTCAATTTGAAGGCTTTCTCCAATTTATGACATTTTCAGGGACATGATGACAATTCCCCAAATTGTACGGCATTTTCAGTGAAAAATGTCCATTCTCTGCAGCAATTCGGAGAATTGAGGCATTTCCAGGGAAAAGATTGCAATTCTACGAAGCAATTCAATTTGAATGAACGCCTTCTCTAAATTGGAAGGCATTTTCAGGGAAAAGATGTCAATTAGATGTCAATTATCCGAAGCAATTTTTGTTTTTTTTTCACAGGAGAAAAAACATTACGATTTTATTACGGATAAAAAGGTTTATCATCATTATCATGATTTGGTGCGCATGGAAATGGCAGAATCACAAAATCTTCCGAGATTCCAGAGATTTCTACAAATCTATTTTTCACCACATCACTGTTATTTTCGATTCAATCCCATTTCAGCTGGCCAATTAGCACGGGATTGCCTCATTTCTATGGTTCTGCTTTTTGGTATTATTGGTCAATGTGTTTTCCAGATGTTTCTTGGAATATGCCTTCCCCGGCTTTCTTTATATGCATCTACTTATATGTTTCCCCTGAACATGCTGTATATATATGACTGTATATGCTTCATCCTTCCTGCTATATGAGGCTTGAGGCTTGTACAGACATCTGTTTTTTGCTGTTTCTCAAGTGACTTGGAACGAGGCTTCTCATGCCTCTTTTTTTGTATCTTATGCTGGCTTTTATATTGCCTTAATATAATACATGCTGCATTTTTTCTCTGAAAAAAGAGGTTTATCTTTTACAGGGAAAAAAACAAGGTAGCTGATGCTCTATCAAAGAAAGGACTTTCCTCTCAACATGAAGTTTGGATGATGAGTATTACAGTGGGCAACAAAATTCACCAGATTCAGGGATTTCTCAGGCCAGGTACATAACTCTCTCTTCACCTCGCCTCGCCGTCAATCTGGTATGCATCTGGCCCCCACAATCTAGAATTTCTCTTAGTAGGCTGTTTTTATCTATATTCAGTCATGTTTATCAGCTGATGCCTCATATTTTGTCTTAATCTGATTCTGATCAAACTGTACATTCTGATGTCTGTAGCCTCAAGTTAAGTTTAGAACACCCTCTATTTTGGTTTAATTTGCTTATTCAGCATTATCATGTGATCACCATATAGTCTTATGATGTACTGTTTTATGGCTTATGGAATTAATAGAAATTTAGCTTTTTCGTGCTAAAAAAAAAGATTTACATATGCATGTTTTAGAGCTATGATTCATCAAACAATAAAAATTTAGCTTTTTTCGTGCTGAAAAAAAAATAAAAAATTAATATACATGTTTCAGAGCTATGATTCATCAAACAGAGAACATAAAAAACCGACAACTGTATCGCATGTCCATATTACAGGGGTGAAGCATGATCCTTCAGAAGCTACAGATACAAAACGGGTACTACATATAAAAGACCAAAAGACTTGGGAAACATCAAAAATCCAAAAGATCTATCTGAGCAGGGGACCTTTTTCTTTAGAAATTATCTGAGCAGGGGACTTACAGGACCAAAAAAGAGACACCGAAACAGCAACCAAAACAGAGTATTAGGAACCTGCTCATTTAAACCTGAAAATATCCCTTACCTGGTAGGGAATTGTGAGAGAGATGTTTATAATGGATACAACTTGGGGAAGATAAATCTCTCTCAAAGATAAGGGGTTAGTGTGTTCTAGGAGTCAGGGTGTAATTTTTTTGGTGATTTTGATAGGCATATTGTTGATGACTATGATAATTTATTTATTGTTTTTTTTTTCTTTTTTTTGTTAGGTAATGTGAGTTTTAAGATGACTAGTGTTCTTAGCTTGTGATTTGAGTAGTCCTGACCCACGGGGGCATCTACGCTGTCTAAATCTCTAAGCTGTCAAAATCACTTAAAGTCCAGTTCGGACCATATTGTTGATAATTATGATAATTTACTAATTGTTTTTTGTTTTTTTTTGTTAGGTAATGTGAGCCCTGAGATGATTGGCACACCTAACTTGTGGCTTGAGTAGTTGTGACCTATGGGCATCTAAGCCGTCAAAATCACCTAAGGATCACACCTGCCCTTGGTACCACAACCCTTAGCATGGTTGGATTTTTTCCCATAAGGTCTCAAATCGGCGACCTTTTCACCATAGAGCCCTTTAACAAAACCCCGTCTATATTATACCTTTTGTTATATGATTTGATGTTGTAATTTATTATGAGAAAGTTTCATTTAAATATGCTTATTGTTAAGGTTGATTATGAAATATTTACATTTATAAGTATTTACAGTTGAGATTGATTCTGAAAAACTTCCATTCATTATTAGCTGGTTGAGAAGCATTTTACAACCTAGTTATGAAGAGATTGTTGTAAACATATATAATAATAATAAAAATATAATTATCGACTCAATTAACAATTAATTAATTGAATTAAACATCATATGATATAAATATTATATGTGCATTAATTAATATATATTCTAATGATTAATATATATTATTTATTTCATTAGTTTACCTTTTATGCCTTCTTTATTTATTCCTATCCTTCGCATTGACTCTTTTTATTTAAGTATTGTCTTGATGATGGTTTTTTTTTTTGGTACTTAAACCTCTACAAAAATTTTCAATTTTACCATAGAAAATTCTATTTTTTTTTTTTATCTATAACAGAAAACCATAAAAAAATTGAAATATAATAAAATAATAATAAATTCAATTAAATTATTACATTATAAATATATTATATAAAATAATGGTTCAATACTTACATAGCTATTGATTATTTGAAAATATAACTAAACATTTATATATAATAATTTAATAAACATATAATTAAAAATAAAAAATTTTATTAACTCAACAAATTTTCTATCTTGTTACCATTATCATGAATCATAGAAGTTTAAAAACTCTGCATAACCTATATATATAGGAAATACAAAACCAATAATACTTATTAAAAAAAAAACAAAAACAAAAGCAAGCAACATATTTTTCAGGCGTAAATGATTTTGGTTATATTTACTTAAACTAAATCACCCTTTTTTCCCACTCTCCTCATGTACTAATACTTCGGCATTTAATAAGTTTAGTGCATATAATAATAAGTTTAATGTATTCAAAAATAATAATTTTGTGTTTAGTTGGATATTTGTTCCCTTCTTACGTCGTCTAATTTTAGAAAAATGAGCATATTAAACAACACCATTCAAGATGTAATGACAGAATTATAATTTTTGGAAAAATGAGCATATTAAACCATACCATTCTAGATGTAGCAACATAATTATAATCCAGTGTAGGTGGTTATTTTTTATTTAATAAAAAAATTAT